>JAVFHW010055497.1:0-40649 GCA_032159205.1 Eurystomus glaucurus suahelicus | reverse complement strand
TTTTTTTTTTATATGAGGGAGCTTATTCTTCGCACACCCTCATTCTGTCATCCTGACATTTCACAAGTGCCTTTAGTATCTGGGCCTAGTTTCTAGAAACAATTTAGAACAATTTTGTAGCCTTTGCAGCCTAAATATTGCTACTATTACTTGTATTATATTTGAAGACACAGTGGCAGCTTTTGTTTCAAGGAATTGTTTTCAAAGCAGTGTTACCCACATTAAAAAATAAAACAGCAAACCATAACAACACAACCACCCTCCCACACACCAAAGAAAAAAAACCAAACAGCTGAAACAAGCCAACCTGCTCTTAGTGTTGCCAATGAAACTTGCAAAGATTGCTTTTAGAGGGCTTTAAAACCTCACATGTAGGTTTCTAAGCTTGCAAGCTCTCTCAGAGCTTCTCAGCAAGGTAGGCTGAGGATCTGACAATCCTCACCTGAACATAAGTATTTTTACATTAACTATTGCTGTGTTCCCATGGGCACTGGCACAACAGGACAAGGCTCTCTTTTAATATTATTTGTAGCAGAGTAATATGCCAAACCAAGGACTGGTGGCCTGATGGTAGTGTATGCATGTCTTTTTGTATGCACATACCATGTTTGGAATGTACATATTATGTAAAGTACATAACATATATACACTAATCTGATAAATAACAAATATCCTTATAATCTCTCACAAACTATGACCAATGGCAAGGAACACTGCTGTCTGTGTTTGTTTTTTTTTCTCATCTAAATGTACATGTGTTTATGTGTGCAGAAGGTATAGTATGTGCACACAACACATACCCACCAATGAATGCTACCATTAGGAAGAGAGCTCAAAGCTCTGTGTCACCAATAGAATGTTAATAAATCCCACCTGTAGCTGCATCTATATGTTAGCCTGAGGGGGCTCCATCACACAAGTGGAAACCCTCAGAATAGGAATTGCATGATGCTTTGAGCCTGCAGGAAGGAAGTCGAGTAGCCATACTTTGGTGCTTATTACTTACTTGTGATGCCACACATCTCACAGCAGGACAGCACAGCAGCCTCCACTACTGAGTGTTAGCTATAGTATTCTGCATATTGCCTGGCTCACCACAGAGTAGGCAAGGTACTTTATCAAGCCAGGAGTAACTTAAGCTGAATATGTGAAATTGTTCATAAAGAAGAGAAAGGCTGATAAATATTCACATGACAAACCCTTTAACTGTAAAGGAACCTCAATTCCTTCTGATGAGAAAATACTAAGTAAGTAACCTAGTCTTACCTGTAACTCCACTTCTAATAAAAAAAAAATTAAAAAAAAAAAATCTATAATTCCTGGAATTATAGAATCATTAAAATCAGTCATAATCAGATGCCATTTAGTGTTTTCTATCCAATATATTCATATGACAAGAAGGGCACTGTTATATGGGGTGATCATATGAACATATTAAGGTGTGTGGATGGGTGCACAGGTAGTCAGACACAGTGCAAAATGGGGAAGCAAAGATACAAAAATGGGAAAGAAAGAGCATCCTTGTACTGTCATTTATTGTCTCACCTAGCCCACAGAGTGCAGCTTACTGTCAGCTAATCTAAGAATGCAGGACCCTAACCCTAACCCTAACCTTGGTCAAACTTTATACATCCTCATTTGTTATTTGTGTATAGAGAGAATATGCTGTAAAATGTGTGTATGTGTAAAAAGGAACAACTTTAAAACTTTCTTCCTATTACTCTTTCAATGCTGAAATTATCTTTAGGAAAATTTCTTATTTTACATATTTGTGATCTTTGTACCTTTCCTACTGTTTATTCACCCTGTATCTTGTAACAATGGATGCTGCGTGCCCACTGCCAATATGTGGGCAGACAGCCTGACTTAACTGTATTTTTCTATAGCTTAGTTCTATGAGTTCTGTGAGATAAGAACACTGAAAACTTGTTTGAGATACAGAGTATTAATAATGCTCTTTACCACATAAGTGACACACTATGCCTCTCAGGAACACACTCTTTCTTATCATTTCTCTAAAACTAAAGTAAACTGACTATTGTGCTGTGGAAGTACAGCAAGTTCCCACAACAAAGATGGGATCCGGGATATCTAATCTTTTTTCCTACTACTGCTTTATTTGTCTTGCTCAGATCTGTGAGTCTGTAGGTACATTTACCATTTCCAAAAACAGAATGGATGTATCACTTGACAGAGAGGCTATGCAAAGTACTTAGGTGGTATACACTTCCTTCTCCTTTGCCTTTGTTCTGATTGCTGTAAATATTGTGTCACATTCTCACTGAGTAATTAGTAAATTTTAGATAACATAATTGTTACTTTCAGATTCGGTATTTGCACATGATGCATAGTTGATCAATAGAGCTAAATTTTCTGAAGAACAACACCTAGCTATACTATCAACTACTCCTTCTCTCAGCATCACATGCACAGACATATCAATTTGGGTGTTACCTTCTCTAGGAAAAAATCTTATGCAGTCTCAGTCTTGTAAAACTTTACTAACAGGTATGTGCATTTAAATGCATCCAAAGATTTTGCAGATAAATCCACTTACAGAAGAAAAACACATTTGCTTTGGGAATACACTTGGTAAAACACTGATTCCTCTGGCTTATTCTAGGTTTTTTATCTGAATTTTATGGATTTATAGCCTTTGATTTGGCTGGAGGTATGTATTTGTGACTTGGTACAGTAGATGGAATATGGGGTCAAGAAGATACAATAATAAAGGAAACCCGAGGGAAAACTATTAGCTTCTTCAGGTACTGCGTTTTGTATAAGTCACATAGAATACAATACGTCAAAGTACAGAAACCTTGTGGCTTTTAAAGAACAGTGTTACAGTAAATTTGCATTCTATTATTTCCATAGTACATCCCTTAGGCCTTAGTAATGACTACATAAAGCAATTCCAGATGAGTTCTGCTGGTGAAAACACACATACATGGCTGCTGCTCACAGAAACAGCCTTATACCTGTCCAGCTAAACTACAGTGACACATGCGAAGTACTTCAACATGATATTAAATTGTTTATGTCTCAAACAAATGTCAAAAAATGAACACTATCAGGCTGAAACACTGGATTTTTTTTTCACAAAGACCTGATGTGACAAATATCACCAAAATCCAATTAAGCTCCACTATCGAATAAAGAGTTGCACTTAATCTTATCCACAGGCAACAAATGTAGCTCTCGAGATGCACAGTGTGCTGCTGCTGCCCCCTCAAGACAAGTAAACATAAGTAATTGTATGTGTGCTATAGTTTGTCTACATTTTCTCTAGGATATTTCTCTAAGAGCTATTAAAGAATTATTATAATAAGATGCTTGCCTGGTGTAAGCTGATGCAACAATCAATCCAGTCTATTATATGACCTATGAGAAAATAAGATTTAGTTTAAGGACCTCAGAGAATTTGACAAGCAGAAATTCTTTTGTCAAATTGTATTAGAAGCTTTAAGACAGCCAGGCAGAAACTGTGAAAACAAAGATATAGTTAGCATTACCAGAACTTGAAGAAGAGCTATTAGCAGGGAGAAAAAAGATTCAGTCCCTTCCCGTGCACTTTAGGATGACATACAGCTCAGTAACCTCAAAGGCCACGAGATGATTATATGAAAACTACAACAAGGATGAGTTATTATCACTTTCCACTCCTTTAACCTTTGTCAAGAGACCTGACTAATGTTTGGTCATTGCTTCTCTCTTTAAATTTTGTCTGAGACTCTGATATTAGAATTTTAATGGCTGCTTGTAGATGTCCTTTGAAACTGAATTGCATAGGGTAATATTTTGACCTAGACTAATGTTCTCAATTTCACTTGGCTCTTCACCTCTGCATCTTTGAATTAAGTTGGGCCAGAAGCAGCAGGGAAAGCAGAAAAGTTTACTCACTAAATATAAAAGGATGTCTTCTTGCTCTCTGTTCAGAAACTTAATATCAGAAGGCAACAGAGGCACAGTGGGATCTAAATAACTGTAGTTACTGAACATGTAAAAACTGTAAGGCCTGCTGCTTTCAGTAGTTTCTAGTGACTTTTAAATTATAGAACAAAAAGTGTACTCCAGTTGAAAAATTAATATAACCAATTAAAAAACACTACCGTATGCAGGGTAGCATGGTACTAACCTCCCATACATGTGTTTGAAGAAATTTCCTGATGCTAGTCCTTTACATATCACCCTTAACTGTGCATGCAGATGTCACCCTAAGAAAGACTATCTATACCTGATCATGACACCATTCAAGCGTTAGTGCCCATTTTCAAGTAGGGACAGAGAACATGAGATCATAGACTTTCATAATAGACAGAAACACATAGTGCGATACAGGCCCAACCTCTGCACGTAAGAAGATTCTGCTTAGGGAGAAGTAGCCCTGTTAATTACAAGTGTTTTTTCTTGCTGGGTATGGCACATCAGGTAAACTAAATTCAGACTACAAAGGAAAAACAATTCTGTTGCTGATGTCCTCCATCAACCCATTAAAATAAGTGAAATACTGTAGTTTCGGTTCCTACTGTGTGGCAGAAATACAGAACTTCTGGAAAGTCTTTCATTAGAATTAAAAAGTCACAGAAATTCTGACTAAATTTTTCCCACCTAGTTGTTCAGGCAAGGAAAGTAACTGAAATCTACTGTGTGTTTACTGGACATGAAGAAATGAAAGGAAAATATTTCTGTGAATAGTTGTTAAGATTCAAGTGAACTGCCACTATCAAAATGGCCACAGCAGCACCAGTGCTTTCTGGAAAAATAACCAGAAAGACCTAAAAAAGCTCTGACAGTCACCTGAAAGCTCACCTGTGTTTCTCCATATAATTTGGCTATTTAATAAAAAATACATAGTCTTCATTCCACCTTTATACATGTCTAGGTTTAGGTTTAATCCACCAGACCTGCAACAGATGGTCTCTGCTAACCCCTCTTTCCACCCAACCCAAATAGAGGAAGAGAAAGTGGATAAGGGAGGGAGACTTATGGATCGCTGTTGGCCCGCTCCCAAATGGGAGAGGAAGGGAATGAAAGAGAGACTTCTGGATTAAAAAGGAAAACTAAAACAGCTTTAATTAAGATTATAATAATAAAAGGAATATACACAAAACCAGTATCGAACCCAGCTTCCCCCTGATGGCAGTTACATCGCTGTCACCACTGAGGCTGTGGAGCAGGCACTGGCAAAGTCCCAGTCTGGGCTCAGCAGCTGATGGTAACTGGGTTCAGGAGCTGGATTCAGGAAGACATGAATAGGAATCAAAGGCAGGGCTGAGAAGTGAGGGCCAAAGGGAAGGATCCCTGAAGGCAAGAAGGCCCTAAGAGAAGTGAAGGCCAGCGGAAGGGTCAACAGGAAATGTTGAGCCCTCATGATCCTTCAGCCTTATGCTGAATATAATGTGTATGGAATGCAATACCTCATTGGTCAGTTTAGGGTCAAATGTGCTGACCGCCCCTCCCTGCAGGTGCGGCCTCTCACTTTCTGCACCCCCACATGTGGTATACAAGAGTTAGCATTGACCTTGGTCTGCACACCAATCGTTGGTAGTAGCTCTAAACATCAAGAATTATCACTACTAGAAGCAGACACTGCCTGCAAAAACATGCTGTTAATTTCAGATAGTGCAATTATTTAGCAGAGACTCAGCTGAAAAGTAAAATCACTGAACAGAATTTGTTGGGTTCTAACTCAAACCAGGACATTACAGCAATCTTCAGGTCATCACTGCAACTGTACTATTGCTATGATTATTTAAAGCTGCTAATTAAAGAACAAATTGAAACCCACACATGGTCTTTGTCTACTGAGCACAAAAAGGTATTTTTGTTTGTTTATTTAATACTCCTTCTCTCAACTTTCAGTGTATTTGCAAGAGGCAATCATAACTACAAATGGAAACCCTGTGACCAGAGCTGAATTCTTCATCTGATAATGTATTTTAAAGACATTTGCTGGAGCAAAATCATAGCATGTAAATATGCTCTGGAGGACCCCAAGTATATAACAATATTAGAAATTGAATATTTTGGTACAAGTCTGTGAAAGATTTAGACTTATTATTCAGGAAACTATTCAAAACATTTTCAATTACACTTTCCATAATCTTACAATACAGCTGTGAACAAATCAGAAGTGGAGAAATTGGAAAAATAGATATATAATTTGTTCAGAAATATTAATAGATTTCCATTTTTTGACTAAGATGGAAGGACATCATGTCAGAGGCATAGCATTCTGAGTGCTTGTTACTAAGCAGCACACAGAACGGCTGCTGCATTTTCACAAGAGTGGTCCCTTCTACAGCATGGCATTTCAGGTCAACCTAAACAGTGCAATATGTTTTATATTGCTTTTCTTTAAAAGAAGTTAAAATACATTTTGAACACTGTTTAAAATATTTTATTTCGCTTTTCTCACCATGCTCTTCATCTCCGTTTCATTTGTTTCTAATATAGTTGTTTTTTCTTATCCGGTTAGTGTACCTGAGTTAGGTTTTGTACCTCTCTGTGTATTTATAAAATCCTATATAATCTGAGAAGGTTTATTTATCACACTGAAGACTTCAACTGCCTTTGAGTATACATTTTGGGCTGGGAAAGTTTTCAATGCTTTCTTTGATAGTCTACAGTCCTGCTGTTGACAGCTTTATTCAAAGCACCTTCTAACAGACTATGACCTGTAATTTCCCCAATGCTGCCCATACTAATTTGTGCAGAAAACTCTCATATGAAGCTTCATTTAAAAGCTATTCAAACTTCTCATATTCTGCTACTTAAATGTTATAAAAAAATGTTAGGCTCATATTATGTTCTGTGGTGAAATTTCAGCATTTCAACTATTACATACATCTCTGGATTTTAGTATACTTTAACAAAGCATTGATTTTACCATGACACATTGGTTCTGCAAAATTTTATCTCTATGAGTGCTTAGAACCATGGGTTCAATATTAAGCACAAAGCAAGTGCTTTATTGCATCACAATCTTGCTCAGAATATGAATCAGCTTTCCACCACTGTGTAGCTTAAATAACAGAGCTTTCAACACTTCTGGCACAGCTTCACAGCATGTGTACCTTCTCAGTGTCTGGGCAAAGCACAGGACAATGGTGGATCTGTGTTTTTATTACTTCATCCTGATTCTGATCTTACTCCCTTTATTATAAATAAATAGAAATTAATCAAGCAATTGTAGCATAAAACTGATACACAATTTTACATATCAGATTCAGGCTTATTTCCATGACAAAGTGGCGCTGTCCTTTGCAGATTTTTTCATATCATTAGCTTCAAAGCCTTGGTCTAGTCATTCCACATGCACTCTCCAGTCTTGCACTTAAGTGTAGTCTTCCTTCTTCCCTTAACCTGTCATATTAGATATTTTTTCCTATTTATCTGTACAGTGGAAAATCAGCTAGACTCTATGATGTGACGATTTCTTAACAGGGGAAAACATGTCAGTGCCTTCCTGGTTTTTGAACTCACATAAGGGGACATATCCAAGTACTGCATTTAAAATATCACACAAGCTAATTTCATGGCTTACTGGAGTGTTTATAGTCTATTATTAATCACAGTCAAATGAAGGTTTCCCTTCTAGTTGTTAATTTCATGTCTACTGTTTAATTTTGTGGGAGCTTTAAATTTTATATTCATCCTCATGCATACAGAAGTACGAAAGTACTCAGGAGTCAGAGGAAATAAAATTTTGTGAGCTGCTTGAAGCTTTATGTGTATCACAAACTTTTATCAAGCCAAAATGTTGTAGTGCTAGGTAATCATTTTGATATTAAATTTGTAGAGTGTGTTTTAGTCTGGCCATTTTAAGATATCTCTTTTGCTGACGCAAACAATTCTAGGCAGAATTTAAATAATTTTACATAAAAGTATATTAATTTGGTAAAACATCTGCCTGGATGTCAAATAAGCAAATGTGTACCTAATTTATTTAAGCTCATATGTTTAAAGTGAAAAGAAAGAGATCATTTCTATAATGTTGTCACCATTATCTCTAGGTTGATTTTGCATTTGCTTCTGATCAATCATTCGTTGTCATGTTTGCATTTGTAAGCATCTGTTCTACATCTCCTTGTTAGCTAGGCTACTGTACAAATCAGTGTTATTTCCCAGTTGGCTTTGCCAAAATCACAAGGGTTTTACTGGAATTTCTGGTCAGTCGACGGGGAGGCTCGATGCTTAACACACAGGTTAAGCAGTACCCTAGTGGTTTAGTAACAAACAATAGAAAATAGAATTGGGTGTAGAAGGGGGTGACTGGGGAGGAGGTAAGGAGAGAAAACCTTCAGTGTCCTCTTGACTAGTAAAAGAAAAATATTTATACTCCAGGTATATGTAATTCAGCCTTAAGAAATTCTTACTATAGCACAGTAGAATAACATATAGATTATTTACTATGACTATTTCTTAACGGGGAAAAATAAATCAGCACCTTCCTGTCTACAGTGACATCCATATTGATATATTAGGCAGGAATGGCTGGAAAGTGAACTCAGGCCATAAGCATCTAATAATTCGTATTGCTTTACTGTTAACTTATTCCTTGAAATAGTTTTGGTCTATGCCAGCTAGCATTTTTGGGAGACAGACAATACAAAACTGGAAGGAGTGGCTGGGAGACAAGATGTTTGTACTATGATTCATAGGGACCATGAAAGGCTGGAGAAGTGGGCTGACAGGGAGGTCATTAAGTTCAACAAGGGGAAGTGCCAAGTCTTGCACCTAGGGTGGAACAACACCAGGCACCAGCACACACTAGGGGCTGACTCATTCTTTGTGGGGTTGCAAAGAAGACCTGGGAGTTATGGTGGGCAAAAAGTTGACTATGAGCCAGCAAAATGTTCTTATTGCAAAGGTGGCCAGAAGCATGCTGTGCTGCATTATGAAGAGCATCACCAGTAGTCTGAGGGAGGTGATCCTTCATCTCTACTCAGCAGAGGAAGCACAGCACCTCCGGAGTGCTGTATCCAATTCTGGGCTCCCCAGGGGTAAGGGAACAATTCTAGCAAAGGGCCATGAAGCTGATTAATGTACAGGAATATACCTCATAAGAAAAGTCTGAGAGAACTGGGACAGTTCTGCCCAGAGAAAAGAAGGCTTGGCAGATCTTATTAACACCTAAAGTGAGACTGCAAAGAAGATGAAGCCAGACTCTTTTCACTGGCAAGAAGCAATAAGCAAAAATCAAAACACCACGAAATTCCATCTGAACACAAGAAAACACTTTATTGTAAGGGTGGTTAAGTACTGGCACATGTTGTCCAGAGAGGTTTCAGAGTCTCAGTTCTTAGAGTTACTCAAAACATGACTAGACACAGTCCTATGAATTCTGCTCTTGTTGACCTTACTTAAATGGGGTGGTTGAACTAGACAGTCTCTCATGAGGTCCACTTCCAACCTGTGATTCTTTGAAGTACAGAATAAATCAGATCATCCCAACAGGCAGTGTGTATGAAACTGCACCACATTAGGCGTCTTCAGCTCTCCATGGTTATTTAACAGTATACTTTTGCTCTTTCCAATACTACTGTATCCACAGGAATGCAACATCCGAGGACAGAAAACAAAAGCAATGAAATAATCACCATGGTGGGTGGTGGTGCAAGAAAAAGGACTATTATTTTCCCTCTCCAGAATCCCAGAAATAATGCTAAGGTGACGTGATCTCCACAATTGTATATTTCAGGTATTCTGGATCTTAAAAACTAAAAAATAAAAAAAAATTGCAACTATGCCTTTGGACCATTATGTGAGGCTTGGAAGAAACCCAAAGCCAGTTACTAATTACTGTGGATACAATTGGGTTGTGACAATTAGAACAATCCATGACCCTGTTTTACTTGGTAATACAGATGTCTAGACCTGTTCAAAGCACATTCTTTTGAGTACTTGAAAAAAGAAGAGGGTTTGGCTGGTTATCCTTTGTGCACTGTGCGGTGTGTCTGTGGCCCTCGTTGAGAGGGCTTTAAACTAGAATCGAAGGGGCAGGGGGACAAACCCAGGACTGCTAGGGATAAACCTAGGGGGGACATATCAGTGTTGGAGGCGATATACGTACCTGGAGTCAAGTGCAAGTATGCCAATGCTCACAGCATGGGCAATAAACAGGAGGACTTAGAAGCTATTGTGCACCAGGGAAACCATGATATAATTGCCATCAGGGAAATGTGGTGGGATGAGTCGCCTGATTGCAGTGCTGCAATGGATGGCTACAGGCTCTTTAGAAGCGATAGACTAGGAAAGAGAGGTGGAGGGGTGGCGTTATATGTTAAGGAGTGCTTTGACTGTCTCAAATTCAATGTTAGACATACCAAGGTGGAATGTCTATGGATAAGGATAAAGGGGAAGGCCAATGAGGCTGATATCCTGGTGGGACTCTGCTACAGACCACCTGATCGGGATAAAGACACTGGTGAGACATTCTTTCAACAACTTGGAGATGTCTCACATTCACTAGGCCTTGTTCTCGTGGGGACTTCAACTTACCAGATGTCTGCTGGAAGTACAACACAGCAGAAAAGGGGTAGTCCAGGAGGTTTCTGAAATGTGTGGCTGACAACTTCCTGTTGCAGCTGGCAAGCAAGCCTACCAGGGGTAGTGCCCCGCTAGACCTACTGTTTATGAATGGGGAAGGGCTGGTGGAAGATGTGGTGGTTGGAGGTTGTCTGGGGCACAGAGACCACGATGTGATAGAATTTTCGAAATGTGGTGAAGTTAGGAGGGCCAACAGCAAAACCTTTACCTTGGACTTCTGGAGGGCTGACTTCGGTCTATCCAGGATGTTGGTTTGGAGAGTCTCTTGGGAAGCAGCCCTCAAAAGCAAAGGGGCCCAGGAAGGCTAGGCTTACTTTAAGAATGAAATAATGAAGAGGCAGGAACAGGCTGTCCCTATGTGTCGAAAAATGAGCCAGTGGGGTAGAAGACCAGCCTGGTTGAGCAAAGAGCTTTTGCAAGAACTTGGGAAAAAAAAAGAATGTGTCCACTTTGGAAAAAGGGGCAGGTGAACCAGGAAGTGTTTAAGGATGTTGTAAGGTCATGTAGAAAGAGAATTAGAGATGCAAAAGCTCATTTAGAACTTAATCTAGCCAATTCTGTCAAGGATAATAAAAAGTGCTTTTATAAATACATTAATAACAAAAGGAGGGCCAGGGAAAATCTCCATTCCTTATTGGATGAAGGGGGGAACTTAGTAATGGAAGACAAGGAAAAGGCTGAGGTACTTAACACCTTCTTTGCCCCAGTCTTTAACAAAAAGATTAACTATCCTCAGGGCAACTGGGCTCCTGAGCTGGTAGGCAGGGATGGGGAGCAGAATATCCCTCCTGTAATCCAGGAGGAAGTAGTTCATGACTGCTGTGCCACTTAGATCCTAACAAGTCTATGGGTCCAGATGGGATTCACCCTAAGGTGCTTAGGGAGCCGGTGCAAGAGTTGGCTAAGCCGCTCTCCATCATTTATTACCTGTCCTGGCTAACTGGGGAGGTCTCAGATGACTGGAGTTTGGCCAGTGTGATGCCCATCCACGAGAAGTGCCGGAAGGAGGATCCAGAAAACTATAGGCCTGTCAGCCTTATCTTGGTGCCAGGTAAGATTATGGAGCAGATAATCCTGAGTGCCATCAAGCAGCATGTACAAGAAAACCAGGGCCTAAGGCTCAGCCAACATGGGTTTAGGAAAGGAAGGTCCTGCCTAACCAGTCTGATCTCATTCTATGACTGGGTGACCCACAGGGTAGATGAGGGGAAGGCTGTGGATGTGGTTTACCTACATTTCAGCAGAGCCTTTGACACAGTCTCCCACAGCATCCTTCTGGAAAAGCTGTCAGCCCATGGCTTGGACAGGAGCATCCTTCGCTGGGTTAAAAACTGGGCAGATGGCCAGGCACAGAGAGTGGTTGTGAATGGTGCTGCATCCAGATGGCGTCCATTGACCACTGGTGTCCCCTAGTGATCAGTACTTGGCCCAGTTCTATTCAACAACTTTATTGATGACCCGGATGAGGGGATTGAGTCTACCATCAGTAAATTTGCAGATAACACCAAGCTGGGGGGGGAGTGTCAATCTGCTGGAAGGTAGAGAGATGCTGCAGAGGGACCTGGACAGGCTGGGTTGATGGGCTGAGGCCAACAGTATGAGCTTCAACAAGGCCAAGTGCAGGGTCCTGCACTTTGGCCAAAAATAACCCCATGCAGTGCTACAGACTGGGGGATGAGTGGCTGCAGAGCAGCCTGACAGAGAGGGACCTGGGAGTACTGGTTGACAACCGGCTGAACATGAGCCAGTAGTGTGCTCAGGCAGCATGGAAGACTGATGGCATCTTGGCTTGTATCAGGAATAGTGTGGCCAGCAGGATTAGGGATGTAATTCTCTTCCTGTACTTGGCACTGGCGAGGCCTCACCTTAAGCACTGTGTGCAGTTCTGGGCCCCTCACTTCAAGAAATATATTGAGGTGCTGGAGCGGGTCCAGAGGAGAGCGACAAGACTGGTGAAGGGACTGGAGGGAAAGTCTTATGAGGAGAGGCTGAGGGAGATGAAATGAGTTCCTCGTTTTCCAGGAACAAAGATGCAGCAGAGGGGAGGGAATGAAAATAATACATTAATTGACGTAATACAAAAAGTCTCACTGGACAGGAAGGAGATTTTGAGTACACACAAAATCTTACAGTATGGTGAATTTTCTTTGCTGCATATTGCCTTCCTTTTCCTGAGTATCCACCACTCTTTTGCCTTCCACTCAACAAATACAAAACAGAATGAAACAAAAACATAGATCTGCTAATGTAAAATATTATTCTGCATATTTCCAGACCAACTGGAAATTAAATTCATGTTCATAAGTTACAACTTTCCAAATATATCTGTAATATAACAATACAAAACCTGTGAGTCATGTATGTTACCTCTAAAGTCTTAACTATGGCATTGGTTTTGCATACAATGTCTTCAGCAAAGACTCCAATGTTTGCCTTTGTTACCTCAAGAATTGTAGATGAAATTCAGCTCAGATCACAGTGTTGACACTGCAGACCTGCCTTTTCAGGGCATAGCTGAGGCTTGAATGGGTGTTGGTACACAGTACAGAATATTCCCAATTCAAAATGTTAAATATTTTGCTAATTATAATAAAAATCTTTGAAAACTGAACACTGAATAAATACTCTGGAAGCTTTCTTGTCTAACCAGAACTGAAAAGAAACTACAGTCACAGAACATGTCGTATTCATTTATATAAATCAAAATTTGAGGAAGTTTTACAATTATAGTGAGTTGACCAATAGATCCTTATTATAAATATAATTATACATCTGTGCTATTTTGACCATGTGGAGGGGTGCTCAGGCTGCATGGTGAGAGAAATATTGTGAGCTGTGCCACTGCTATGTAACTGTGTATCTAAGAGATGCTTCCATGGAAAGCCACTTACTTTTGTGGATGGACAGATTCTGAAGTAATCTGCTCCTACCAGAACAGACCAGTGTAATCAAAGCAAGCCCTTCTTCGGAGAGTGGTAACTATAATGGAATAGAAAGTAACATATTTACTGAACAGTAATAGAACGTTGTCTAGTAAGACTCAGCTTGAAGTATTGCCAAGTCTTTCTTAAGGAGTAATAGAAATGCTACGTCAATATAAATAAGAAAACTTTATTTTCTCCACCAATAAAATGAGCAATAGAATAGTTTATTACTGTTGCCAGAAAAATTTATAGTGAGAAGTATAGCCATATAATTCATTGCATGACAAAGAACATTGTATTGTCTTGTCAAAGAAAAGCATCTTTTTAATTTGAGTTACACTTTACTAGCTGGTACTAACTTCATAGATCATAGATCTGAGTAATGAAACTGATTTAAAGAAAACAGCTAGGCCATTACTTCAACAATTGCCTGGTTAGAACAACTTAGGCGTTGACCAGGGTTACTAGCATTTTGAAGAATGTATCCTGCATAAACTGATTCATTTTACAAAATTAGAATACCTTCCATAATATTAAGCTTTAAATTTTAAGTATAACTCATGGTATCCAAGTTACTTCTCATACGGGAGGTAAAAAATAATTCTGTCATCCTCTGCTCTGTAAAAATTATTCTAGAAAATTATGTTCCTCATGGAGATATTTTAATCACTCCTTTTATTTGAATCATGCAAAACATGTTATTAATGGAAATAACTCCTCAAAGGGTCTCACTTTGTTAAGCAGAAAAGGGCTGAGTCAGTGTGGTACACATTAAGATAATGACATGATATGAAAAATGGAACTCTCTTTATCGCTTTCACTCAGAAGAAAGTGTGGTGTGAAATATTTCCACAGATGACAAAACAGCACCTTAGAAATTGCCTTTTTTGACAGTTAGGGGTGGTTTTGTTCTCAGTTAGGTTGAAGTGATCCCAGTGCATGCAGTTCTGGCATAACTGAGAGCAAGATTACTTCAGAGCTCACTAATTGTCCAGAGGAGAGTGGCAAGTATAGAGAAAGCACTTGGAGAAGAAAAACAAAGAAAAGACCACAAACAAACAAATCTAAAAAATCGCAACAGCAACAAAAAAATCTAGTAAACAAAAGTCTTAAAAGGATGTTTTCACTTCCCAGAGGATCTCTTCTGCTAGCTCAATGATTGTTAGAAAGATTGGACTCAGAATATACTCAGAATAATAGAAGACTTAAAAGATTGACCAGAGTGGATATTTCTCTCTTTTTATTGGTATCTTTTGCTTAGAAAATCCAAGTATGGAGCAGATTTTAATTACTTGGTAAAGTGCTCAGCTGTTCCCTTCCTCCCCTTGAGATATAAAGAGTGTTAGAAAGAAAGCAACTAAATGTAGTAATACAGTAATGGCAATCCTTTTCATTTGCATTTTGATTGTCAGAAACTAAAGAGAAACACAATATATCCACAATCCTTAAAGGTTCCAAATTGCATTAAACCTGGTAGGTTTGGATATTTAATGGTATCCCTTATAATAATGAGAACATACATGAAACAAAGTGGAAACAGGCAGTTACTCTGAACAAGTAGGACATACAGAATATTAAATGAACACAAGCCCTTTGAAGTTTTTGAGTAAGGTGTCTAAGTCTTAAAACCATTTTTGTTGTGGTTTAAATAGGTGTTGGGTTCCTTTTTTTTTTCCTATTGCTGAAATTCATGGTCAGTTGCTAAAATAAAAAACAATTATTGCCTCATTTTTAATGTTGTCATAAAAACTGGATTTTTTCTTCTAAGAAAACACAGGCTGCCTGGTTAACTGATCAGGTATCTGTTACCAGAATATGTCCCTGGATTATGACAAACAAAACTGCTGGTGCTAAAGTGTGCTGCCATTGACATGCCTTTAAAGAGTACAAAAGCAGTCTGAAGTCACTACTGACACAGATGTATATTTTACATCATAGGAAGTTACTGCAGAAATCAAATTTAGAGTTCCATCATTTCAAGAGACCTACAAAAAATGAAGTAGAGGAAACAGGATGGGAATCAAATATTAACTTTTTCCTAAGTTTTTCAGTAAATGTCACGGTAGAGATGGACACAATAAAAGTCTCCTGTCCAGCGGTCAGCTACTTCCTCAAAATTGTTAACAACATTCTTCATTCACTCCCTCCGTCTTTTCAAGGGTATACTGGAAAGCTGTCAAGGTCAACCTCATCCTCCTCAGTCAGGCTGTCCCTAACAAGTAAATATCAAATTCTTTAATGCACATATGTATTTAGATACTGAGTTTATTTTATTTTTACTGTATTTCCTCAGTCCCCTAGCCAGCTGTTTTCTCCCATCTGGAGAAAGGCCAAAATGCAGTTTCTGTGGGATGCTCAAGAGTTGTAGCCTAGTTTCATGGCACAGTGAAAAGACAAAAATCTGATCTACAAAACCACAGTGAGACTGATATTGTATTTTCTATTGCCTGATTAGAGACTACTGAGCATATATTAGATTTTATGACTACATGATATTTGTTGTGAGGAAAAGAATGAAGCAAAGAACAGAAAATAAACAACAGAAAGTCGATGTAATCTCTTCTGTAACTATAAATCCATGGTCATTCTCTGGTAGTGAAACACCTACCTTAGTGACAGGGATTTTAATTCTAGTGAGGCCAGATTGCACTTCATTTTCCTGAACAGTCACATTAAAATGATTACTACTAATCAAATAAAGAAGGCAGAAACATTTGAGTAGTTATTTTCTTTCCATCAGACCTAAAACTGAGAAAGAAAAATGAAGCACTGAAGCAGTGAGTTACACAAAAAACCTGCATACTTGTGACAAAATGGATTCAAAGAGGCAGTACTTTTGTTTTGAATTCTGTACAGCAGTGAAGGCAAGTGTGGGACGGCAAATCTTAGAAGCTGTATTCCTGACAGGTCATCTATTTTTAGGGAGAGACTCTTCCAGGTCAAATAACAGCTATTTTTATGCAAACAGATCAGATCCTCAGCTAGTAAAAACAGTAATAATAGTGTGGTGAACCGACCACATGATTTTTCTGCCTTATTAAAACAGTGAGCAAAAAACTCTATTTCCTATAAATCTATTCTACAATTCCCATAAATCCTCCAAGAAACCGGAAGCAAGATAAGACCAGCTATAAATTTTGAAAAAGTAAACAATTGCTCTCTTTTCCGCCTCACTGCACAAAGGGAGCACATCGCTCCTGCTGAGTGCACCCCCCCCCCTCCCTCCACCGATGCCGGAGAGGAGCGAGGAGGAGGGGGGGGAAACTGAACTGAGCTGTCAACGCAGCCCCCTGAAGAACTAAGCAGTCAGAAAGAAAGGAGCAGCCGCCGCGGAGAGCCGCCGGACAGAACTGCTGACTCCCACTGCTCTAGGAATCCGGGGGAGAGAAAGAAGCCGTGAGCTGCCGCTGGCCGTGAGGTGCGCAATCGCTGCCAGCACCGTGAGCCGCCGCCACGAGCTAAAACTAAAAGAATCCAGAAGAAAAGCTGCAAGCTGCAGCAAGAAGAAGAGAAGAAAAAGAAATTGCAACAAGAGGCCATTGGAAGCCGCGTGTTGCAGAAAGCCACGCCGCAGAAGGCCGTGTTGCTAGAGAAGACAAAGCCGACACCACCGTCGGAGGGAGAGAGAGAAAAAGCTACAAGCTGCTGACATCATCGAAACAGTCCAGGTCTGCCAGTCGGGCATCGTCGCCATTCCACGGGGACCATCGCCAAACGCCGAAAGGACACACGCATGCACACACACGCACCATCCACACATACAGGTCATATTTTGACATAATTAAGTCCTTATTTGCCCTTATCTCTCGGTGGGTGAGAGAGGGAGTGAATGGGTGGGCGTGGTGTTCTTTAATATTGTAATATTTCCATAGAGTAAATAAGGTTTTATTTGAATATGTTTAGTAATAAACTTGTTAGATACTCATTCGATCTCCGTGTCTGCTTGCGAGCCTGGTAGGGAGATGTCCCAATTTACCCTCAACCCTTCTCCCTTTGGGAGGTGGTCGGACCCCTGCGCGCCCGACCGCGACAAATAGCAAAAGCAATAGCAGTAGTAACTGTACTGTTACTGTATCTAGACAAGATTATCTTAGGCAGGATTATCAAAAGGCAAGAGTCTCCCATACAAACACAGAACAGAAATGCATAATAAAAGAACTGACCAGCATGAACACCTTTCCTGCATGGAAAAACTTACAATGCATGCATGAGGAAGACATAAAAGTTGATCACAGATACACAGAGAAATCTGGGGAAAGAATAAGCTTGATCTAATTTTTGTGATAGGCAGCGAAGACCATGCATGAGTGCTTTAGCCATGTCATGTCTTTGTAGGCACTGCTCGAAGAAAGAATTTTCAGGAAGGGCTTGAAAGCAAATAATAAAGGCACTACACAGATATTCAAAGTCTCCTGCCTGGGTTGGGAGTGCTGGGGTAGAGAATTATGACTGTCTTCATTTGAATATACTGATATTTATCCATATCAGCACAGTCTCTGACATTAAGGTATAAATGAAGACAAAACTGCTTACAAAATCAGTGTTTCTCTCTTTCAGAAATCCAGAAAATACTCTCCTAGTGTATGACTGTGACCTACTGTGGGAGTCCAACCCCCATATATTAAAGGAATGCCTTTCTAAGTCAGCTAAATGAACTACATTTCCCTTGAACCATTGAGAAGACTCCGGAAGTCGGAAGCTGCGGGAGACGCGGCAAGATATAAATTATGAGGGAAACGAAGATCTGCCCTTCCTTTTCCCTCCTGCCCCACTGAGAGACACTGTGACCGCTGCCCTAAAGCGTTGTCGCGGCAACGCCCGTTCCTGTCGCCACGCACACAGCCGGTACCTCTCTCTGTCTCTCGTGCGTGCCCTCAGCGGGACTTCCGAGCACGCGCGTGCCGCCGGGCGCCAGTCGGGTGCGCGCCCGCGGCAAAGAAATTGGCGCCACTCCAAGCCGAGGGGTGCAGCCCGAAGAGACCGCGATAGAACTCGCTGCGGCCGTTGGAGAGAGAGACTCCGTGCTGAGCAGAGAGATCCAGCCGAGAGCCGCCAGCCGAGAGACCGCAGAGTCCTAGCGCTGACCGCCAGTGCGAATTGCTGCGTCACCAAAGCCAAGTCAAGCCAAGGCCCCCCCGCCGCCCGCCAGCTGATCCCGAACCGCCGAGCATCTGGAAGGGGTAGAAAGATTTATACATCTATTTATACATACATGCGCACACAGCCCATCACCCACATACAGGTCATAATTTGACACCATCAGGTTCTTGTTTGCCCTGTTTCCCCCTCCCCCGAAGTTTCCTAGCTCTCCTTAGGGTGGGGGAGTGAGTGGGTGGGCGTGGGGTTCTTTAATACCATAATATTTTCCATAGAGTAAATAAGGTTGTATTAGAATATATTTAGTAATAAACTTATTAAATACTCATTTGATCTCCATATTTGCTTGCGAGCCTGGTGAGGAGATATTCCACTTTGTTCTCAACCCTTCTTCCCTTTGGGAGGTGGGTCGGATCTCTGTGCTCCGATCGCAACACCTACACATAGATATGCGTGTTTTTTTTTTAACAATCTAGTATTTACATGGCTATGTCAGAAAGCCTGAAATGCTGTGATAATGTATAATTCATTACTGGGCAAGCAGATTCCTGAAGAGGTCAAAGTCTGCTCTCCCAAAAAGCAGTGCTGTGGTTCTTTTTGCCCTGCTCTCTCCTCATAGAATAATGAACCACATCATCTGATGGTCACTACAGCCAAAGCTGTTCCTGACTTTCACATCCATCACCAGTTCTTCCTTACTTGTAAGTAACAGGTCCAGCAGAGCACTCTTCCTTCTTGGGTCTTCAGTCACCCATGGCAAGAAGTTCTCATCAATGTGCTCTAGAAAGACTCCAAGATTGCTTGAACCCTTCAGTATTGTCCCTTCAGGAGATACCAGGGATGGTTAAAATCCTTCATAAGGCCTAGAGCCTGGAAATGTGATATTCCTTTCAGTCATCTGAAGAAGGCTTACTACTTCTCCCTGTCAGGAGGTCTATAGCAGATACTCACTGAAACAGAAACCCTGTTGGTCTGCCTACTAATCTTCACCCACAAGCTGTCAAGTGACCCATTACATATCCCTGGGAAGAGCTTTATGTACTCCAGCTGCTCTTTCATATAAAGGGCAATTCCTCCCTCTCACCTTCCTGTTCTGTCCTTCCTAAGGAGCCTATATCCATCCATCACAGCACTCCAGTTGTGTGTGCAGTTCCACCATACTTCCTTGAAAGCAAAGAGGTAGTAACCCTGTGACTGTATAGACTTCTAACTTCTAAACTCTTATTTGTTCTCCATGCAGCATGCATTAGAGGCATTTCAGCAAGTGTACTGTTCATGGCAAGGTTTTGGTAGAAGGGTGGGCTACAGAGGTGGCTTCTGTGAGAAGCTGCTAGAAGCTTCCCGTGTCTGACAGCACCAATACCAGCCAGCTCCAACACCAGCTGGCCAAAGCTGAGCCAATCAGCAATGTTTGTAGCACCTCTATAATACCATAGTTAAGAAATGGGAAAAACTGTTGCACAACAGCAGTTGGAAGAGACGAGCTAGAATATGTGAGAAACAACTCTGCAGACACCAAGGTCACTGAAGAAGGAGGGGGAGGAGGTACTCCAGGTGCCAGAGCAGATATCCACCTGCCGCCTCTGCAGGACCCCACACTGGCGTGTGTAGGTGTGCCTGATAGATGCTGTTACCTTGTGGAGAGCCCAAGTAGGAGCAGGCTTCTGGCAGGACCTGTGACTCTGTGAAGAGGAGCTCATGCTGGACAGGCTTTGCTGGCAGGACCTGTGACCCCATGGTGGACCCACACTGGAGCATTTCATTCCTGAAGGACTGAACCCTGTGGAAAGGACTCATACTGGAGTAGTTCATGAAGAACTGTTTCCCAAGGGAAGAACCTCCAAGTTTATAGAGGACTGTTTCCCATGGGAGGAACTCCACTCTGGAGCAGGGGAAGGGTAAGAGGAGGAAGGAGTGGCAGAGACAATGTGTGATATACAGACTGCAACCCCCATTCCCCCTCCACCTGTGTCACTCAAGGGGAGAACGTAGAGCCCAGGAATAGGGAGGTGTGCATAGAAGATGTTGTAAGTTTTTATTTTATTTCTCATTATCCTATTTTGATTTGATTTGCAATAAATTAAGTTAACTTCACTGAGTCAAGTCTCTTTTTCCTATGACTGTAATTGGTGAGTGATCTCTCTCCTTATCTCAACCCACAAGCCTTTCCTGATATATTTCTCTTCCTGTCCAGCTGAGGAAAGGGAATCATAGAGTAGCTTGGAGAGCACTTGGGACCCAGCCAGGGTCAACCCACCACAGAGAGGCACTCAAGTATGCTGCTTCCTCAGTACAGGCTTTAGAGCTTTCCCACAAGACTATTCTGCATGCACTTCCTTCTTTACATGCTTATGCTCAAAGGGATGGCACTTCAGCTCTGTTTGTTGATTACTATGTTGTGTTGATTACTTCTACTTTCATTATCCCAGGTCTTTGTCTTGTTTAGCCACTCACATCTTCTTCAGTTGCAGAATAATATCTCCCTCCCCAGACATTCCAAATGTAAAAGTCCCCTACAAGGCTTCTTACCAGGCTGTTAGCAAAGGTAATTTTGCCCCAGAAAGAGTGGCACACAAAGAGATCCCATCTCTTCCAAACAGCTGTTAACCTCCAAACAGGTTCCAAAAGTGCTTTTATTCCCTTTGTTTTCAGCTTGAAATATTATATGCCCATTTCATATGCTCAGAAACACTTCTAAATCCTTCATGTTATTTTCAGACAATACAAAGTGTTTAGGTTGATTTATTAATTAAATTTACAGGAGGTATGTGCTTCTCATCAGGTTTCTTTTCCAGTATAACTATTCCTCTGTATAAAATACTAACCAACACAGCCTTTAGTTTTAAAGGAGATGTTGATTCTACAATTACCTCTGTTCTTTTGTAAACATTCTGAAGATCTCAAGTATTCATTCCCAAACACATTTTTTACACTGTGAAAGGATGGTATGCGGTTACCACATACAAAGACCCTCTGGGCAAACCATCACAGCTGCGAAGTTGATGAGACGTTTGATTTAATGCCTCATCTTTGTATGATGTGATCACTAAGATTACAAAATTCCTATAGCCAAACTTAACTAAAGACATCAAACTCCACATGTAGTTTTATTCACAAATGCAGATTCCTCCTGCAAATAAAGGTGCAAATAAAACTAAGCTTATGTTTTTGATCAATGCAGCCAGCTAGGCTTTTCCCATCAGAAATAATTCTACACAAGCTGTTAAAAGCATTTGGTTTCCTAACGCCACTTTCCCTCCGTTCTGTCTTTATTATACCTGTGATTCCACTTCCGATAAAGCCAGCTGAATTTTACCTGGTATTGTAACAAAAGCAGAGTCAGATCAATTACTTTGGTAGCCCTCCCAACCTTCAGTAAACTGAAGCTCAGCATAGGGTGGGGAGGGGAGATGTGAGAAACTGTGCCTTTACAAGGCTCTGCGGCAACCTGGAGCAAAGTGATGCCGTACAGAGCATATAGCACAAGTGATGGGTGGCCAGCGCCCTAAGAAAGCTCATCTCTCCCATGTATTTGGTCTTGCCAAGTGTGCAAGCAAAGACAACTTCAGACAACTTTCATAGATATGGCAGAACAAGCTGTAAAACAGTTAGCTCAGGGGACATTGCTGCCAAAGCAATAGCCCCTGTCTCCAGGCTACCATTAGTGTCAGCTCTACAGCTAGAGAGTTTCTATTTAAACCTAACACAGGCTTTAGCCCCATCTTTAAATAGAATGTAGGTATGCAAGCACTGTTAAATATCAGAAATAGGAAATATTCCTTCCAACAGAGATGTAGCAGAAAGAAGACATTTTTAGAAATTAATGTTACTTGACTATTCAAGTTTTTACTAAGACTACAGCAGGATCCAAGACTCTTAATGTTTACATGAAAATGGGCTGTATTTTTTTCAGAACCAAAGTGCTTACGAGTGCTTAATAAAAAATATCTATTTACAGCTGTAGTTAATTTGAAGCAGGTGCTTTTCATCAAAGGGCTGATTTTCTGATACAATTTAAATAGCTTTTAAAGAGGTAGATGTTGTGGCTCCTGAAAACACACTACAGAATTTACTGCAGGTACTTGTTTTGCCTGGAAGTCATCCTTTTTTCTCCTGCATTCTGTGCCATAGAAACAGAATCATTAATGTAGGAAAAGACGTCTAAAATCTTCAAGTCCAACCATCAACCCAACACTACCATGACCACTAAAATATATCCTGAAGTGTCCCATGTACACATTTTTTTAACATCTCCAGGATTGGTGACTCCACTGCTTCACTGGGCAGCCTGTTCCAGTGCTTGACCACTCCTGAGTAAAGAAATTTTCCTAATATCCAATCTAAACCTTCCCTGGCGCAACTTGAGGCTGTTTCCTGTTGCTCTATTGCTAGTTACTTGGGAGAAGAGACCAACACCCACCTCTCTACAACCTCCTTTCAGGTAGTTGTAGAGAGCTATAAGGTTTCCTCTCAGCCTCCTCTGGCTGGCTGGGTCTGATCCCTGGTTGTCCTGCACGTGCCCTGCGAGAGCACTCAGTATGAAAAATAATCTTTCCTGATCATTCCTTCCTATCACTGGCTGAGCACACCAGAAACTCTAGCTACCAGCAGTCAAAGGCAACGGTCAAAAATTCATGCACACCTCCAAATCATCCTTCACTTCTCCACATTATTTTCTTCCTCTCCCCAGCTTTTCCCATCTGTACTAATCACGTCTGCTTAACAGATTGATTTTCAAGGTAAGATTTTTACAGAGTAGAAAAAAAACACTTTTAAGATTCAGTAAAGATTGTAATTTTTTATGCATACATTCTCTGTTGTTACATGTAGCAATACCTACTGGCATCTGTGTAGAAATCATGTCCATTGTAGGGTTTGCGTTTACTGAATGTTTTGGTGACATTTGCCATCAGGTGCATGAACTAGCTGAACTCTGTATAGAAGGAGCATCCTACCTTTAAGCAAACTAACTTATTTAAATGTAAAGAGGTGAGCCTACTAAGAGATGCCTAGAAGCCAAACACTGCTAAAGTGTGCTTAGGAAAATTAAGGCAGACTGACTGTACATTCAATTCTGCAAGAAGTCTTGTTGTGAAAACGGGGGAAATAAGTCCAGTCTTGTGAGGCCGGCACCGAATATCCGACAGAGGCAAATCGGAGAAACAAATAATAACCATTTATTCACAGCAACATTTGCAAGTTCTTTGGATTGCCGGTGATAAATTAAGAGCTACAGGTACACTAAGGTTAACTAATATCATGACAACAACACACTAAAACTGGCGCACACAAACACACACTAACAACAATTTGCCCGCTGTAAACCTGGCCGCCTGGCTGATAGATCAGTCCGTGAACAGAAATACAGTGGAGCACAAGACAGTACGGTCGCAACGAAAAGATAAAGGTAAAACAAAACAAGAATACACTCAGGGAAGCACAGAAATGCACCTGAGGAGAAATGTGAAATACACCCAGGGAGGAAAAGTATATCACTCAGCATGAGCTGAGGTAAATAATCTTACCCACACGGCGTCCCGAGTGGGGAGGGATGGAGAGGGCGAATTCGTCAATCCGTCCAGTCATCAGTATGGTTCCGAGTCCTGTTCCCCAAATTTTGGGCCGCAATTGGGGTGATATTTATACTCAAATTTCCACATTGCATCACCAGGGTATACGTGCGGGTGGGGATGACTATAGACAATCATATCGCTTATGTTAATGTCACAAAGTCCGTTAATTTACACCTGCATGGTGGAGGTAATGGCTCCTTTGTTTCAGGGCAGAAAGATGGGGGACTGGGACCACCTCGTCTCACACTCCTCCAGGCATCCAGATAACACCAGATATCGATCTACTGATGGTTGCCACCTGGCCCAGTACTTGCCACCTCATCCAGTGCTGAGTTTCATGCTTCCAGGCATGCAGCTATAGGGTGTATGTGACTTGGACTTTTGTGACTGATTAACTTTGCTCTCTCCACAAGTCTCTATTGCTATGTTTATTTCTCATTCCAGCTAGACACCACAGGTGTGCTTAAATAGGCAGAAAGTATCATTGTAATGATGGCAAATAAGCCCTTCCCTTGTGTAAGCCACTCTCTTGTGTATGATCTCAGTTTTACCCTGCGTAAGTTGTTACAGAAAGATTGGCCACTTCCTGGAGGCTAGAAAACTTAAAATGGCCAAAGGTTTAGATTAAGTATGGCACATACCCAGTGGTTTGCAAAGTTATTTTATGCAACCTTCAGAAAAGAGCCTCTAGCACTTTAAATGGTGGCCAGATTTGTGTTTTTCTCACACTCTGTGGGCTTCAGTCCTCTCTTCAATTCTCTGTTAAGGAGAGGTTTTGGCTTTCCTTCTGACCAACTTTACTATGAATTGTTTCCCTTTATTTTCTCTTTTTATTCCTAATTTTCTTTGACTATACACTGTGTGTGGAAACTTTCAACTGCTAAGGGATCATGTCTGAACAATGATTTAAAAATCAGTCACATATTTCTAGTTACTCAGCTTTCTTATTTTTAGTCTGAGAACTTTGCTTACAAAGCTTATTGCTGTATTTTAGGAACTTCTAATTCTTATGTCTGTTTGCAACTCAGGGACTTCTTCTAAGCCGGGTTTTTAAATAGTGTTCCAAGGCAATTGCTCTAGCTGTCAGCCCATTGCCGGGTAGCTAGGGCAGCAGCTAGCATCTCAGACAGCTACTTAATGAATGACCCATGCTGATCTTTGTATTTATGCATTAGATCATTGACTGATCTAGGGCTTACCCTGCAAGGAACAACAGCCTTGTTTTAATTAGCCAGAGCTCCCAGCAATGAGAGGATAGCACTCACAGTGAAAGGGCCCTATGACACGCTGCACACTGCACCACTTTCTCCAAACATACAACACAGTCCCCCAAACTACAATGTTTATAAATGGACATTTCTGAAGAAAGCTATTACAGCAAATACAATCTTTCAGTAGAACCACGCTATTCACTCAAAGGCAGACAACATACAAGAAGATGGGCATACAAAAGATATTTTCAGTCATTTGCCCTTAGTGGGTAAATCCCAGTAGTGTTTCCTAAAACAGGGTTAAATCAGGCTCTGAAGACATACCTTTATACCAACAGCACTTTATAAGAAAAAAGAAAGAAATATATTTATATACCCTTATATTTTCATGACGAAGCTAAGATTGACTTGATTGCTTGAGTATTAGAATCACTATTGGCACAATGAGAAGGAACATTGAGACTGTATTTTCATCTAGATGAGTGTAAGGGGAGGATTGTGGCAGAGTGCTGAATGTGCAACACAATTATAGGACTTCCTTCAAATAAAAAAATCTTTATTTTTTTATTCTTAAATAGATTATTTCTTTTGCAAAGGGAAAGATTTTTTTCTACGAACATGGGTAAATAACTCTGCCCTTCCAAACAATGTTCATTAGGGAGTTTACTATATTTGGATGTTTCAGTTGTGTGTATATGTGCATAATATGTGCCTGTGTATCTTTCTCCTTCCATTTCTTTACATCTGCCTTTGGAGAAACACCTTTCATAAACATTTTTTCATTTCTCTGCAACTGTTCATTCTTCATCATTATAATAATGGTTTATCCAAACTTGTATGTTAGTTTCTCTGTATGGTCTATATAGCACAATTGTGTAAGGAACTGTTCTAGTTTAAGTTTTCTGGGTCTTGCAGTGATGGTTTTCTGGCTTTTTCTTGATTATGGTGACAGTTTTGCACCACTAGTATCAGTAGCATTAGCACTGGCTCTTGAATTAATCTGTAACTGAACTGAAACTATGACCCGTCTTCTTTAGACACTTCAGAATGTTTTTGTTATTTATCCTATATTAAGCAAATAGCAAAACCCTGTAAAGCTTCAGACATAAAATACTGCCTTTATGGCATTAATTTGATCACTTATTTCAGTGACCCTAGGATTTCACCCAGTATTTTTAATGCTGGAGCTTGAATTAACATTTCAGTTGTAAACGTTTATATTTTCACCAAGGGTTGAAACTGAAGTGCTGAGCTAGCAACATTTATGGCTTCAGAAATGCTCTCAGTGGATCTTAAAAATTTCCATTTGGCTGGGGGAATATATACCATATTCAGAAGAGGACTTATATGTCCTTGAACCAGAACTTTTAAGTTGACAAAAATGGCCAGCAGGCCAGGACACATGACGTACCATAAGACTGAGGTCTAAACTTCTTGCTAAGAGTTTACAGCAATATTTACATTTTAGATATATATGTATATTTTATCTAATCATGTAAAACTATAACTGTATCTGATTGTAAGTGTCATGGGCTGACCTCAGCTGGCAGCCAAACACCCAAACAATATTCTCGTCCCTGAAAGAAAGGGGTAGGGGGAGAGAACAGGGAGAATATGACAGACAAGACTAACAGATCAAAATAGTGGCTAACTAGTTGCTGTCACAAACTAAGATTTTACTTCGGGAATTTAACTGAATTTATTGGCAATTAAAATTAATATATAAGTACTGATTGAGGCATTGGGAAACAAAGCCAGAAAAGCACAAATGTTTACACACTTAGGGAGAGCACTGCTCCTTCTTTCTTGGACTCAACAGCACTCATTCAGACTCCTCTCCTACACCCTTGCTATCATGGCAGGTTACACTCAGCCGCTCCGTATGAGCTACCATCTCCTCTAGCCACTCTAGGCTGGGGCCTAGCTGGCCCAGCTGATGGAATCCAGCCTGCTGCCGGGGGTTTCTACCTAGGCTGATGGATGCAGGTCACTTTGTCCTATTTGCAGGTTCAGCTAATAAAGAAGCTGATCACTTGTCCCAAAGACATACACACACAGAGAGGAAAATGATATGGCCCGTCACACAGGCTGCCACGAAGAAGGCACTCTACGAGCACCCTTATGGAGGACTCACACAAACAGAAGGGCAGACAGCCCAGCCCCCTGACACTCTCCAAGTTCACAAGCTCATGCATGTTTGTGGATCCCACTAGAACAGGCACAGTCCCTCTGCCTGCCCAACACACCTGCCTGAATCCTGGGCCCCTTGCCTGTCCCATGGGTCCTCAACTCACTAGCTGGTCCAACTCAGTGCTCGCTGCAAACATGCAGCACTCGCACACACCCCACCCCACAGCACCCCACACTTGCAGGCCCCCCTGGGCACAGCAGCACAGACCCTCTACCCACCTGAGACCCCTGCCCTAACCCGGGGTCTCCTACTCACCATCTGGTCCAGCTTGAAGTTTGCCAGTGATTATACACGGATACCTCACTCACACTGGTTCTGGGGAGGATACAGACACTCAGCCCTCTTCCAGGCACCAGTGCTAAGCATCTCACTCACCTCACTCACACCAGTGCCCCGCAGTAGCTGGTTTTGGGACACACACCATTCCTGCACCATGGCTGGAGGTTAAAGACCCCTGCCTGCTCCAGTAGCTCACACTGGGATTCCCCAGCTTGCTCCAGTTTCCAATGCCACAGGCCAGGGCTGCCAACACCCCTAGTCTGTGTCCAGTGGCTGGCACCAACTTCCACTCACACACACACAGGTCCTCCTAGTATCTGGCACTTAGTTCTTGGCATGCACACACAGAACAGAGAGTGAGATTACGCAGAGGTAAGTTTTAATAAGAAGATATGAGAAGATAGACAGCAGCAATCAGGTGTGGGGCTCACACAGACAAGTGTACTGACTGGCCGTGTTTACATTTAATTGGACCCCTTTGCACACTTTTCTATTAGCCTCGTGCTCTACCTTCCCCTGCACGGCCCTCCATGGATCTGTACAACTCTATCAGTTCCCACACCCCTCACAGTTCTGGACCCCCAGGTCTGCAGACTTAGCAATTGCAAAGTCCCTGCAGCTCTTCCTCAAATTGGCGCCTGTATTTTCTTGTAGTTTCTAGCTAGTGTGACTGACAAGGTTTGTTTCTTGTTTTCTCCATGTTTGATTTTTCAGGTGTGTCTTGGTATAATTTGGTTTCCAGCTTTGCTCTTTTCCCTTGGTTTACCAACTGACCACATCCATAATCAGGATAACCTTGCTGGAACAAACATTCCCACACTCTCACATACCTTTACCAGTTAATGTAGCTGATGAGATTTTTATGATCATTGCCTCCCTTATCACTTGTCTGTCAGATTTGTGTCCCTCTGTGTTCTTTTTTATGGCTTCCTCCTTTTCTCAGTATCCCTTTGTGCATTGAAAAATGTTCTTGGTCAGGTACCCGTAAAGGAGCAACACTCACCTTCTCACCCTTACAACCCTAAGTGAGATAATGACTGATGCAGGGAGAGTTGAAATTAGGATATTGTGGCTTTCTTCTGCACTTCCTTTCTTCTCAGTTTTTTCCTCTGCCCCTCTCAGGTCCTCAACATGCTGCAGTCCCTTCAAGGTGTGTCTGCTCTGATGGCACAGAGCACCTGCGCCGCCTCCTCCCTCCTCCTCTTACCTTGCTGATCCCTTTGCTTTTTCTTACTCTTTTGTTCCACACTCCTCTCTCCCCCCAGAGTTTTTCCTGCTCTTTCTTAAATATGTTTCCACTGAGGTGTCACCACCATGGCCAAGAGGCTCGGCTGTAACCTGCAGTGGGCTCAGAGTAGCTGTTTGGAACTGGCTGTGTTTGGCACAGGGCAGTCCTGGCCCCTTCTCACAGAGTTAAGCACTGCAGCCTCTCACAGCCAGCACCTGGCCACCTACACCAAATACAGTAAGCCTGAACGTTTGGAAATAATCCTGATGTATGATATGACAAGACTGTTAACAACTTTTTTCTTTTTTTTTTGAAAAAAAAGGATAAGTATATAGCATACCTTTTTTCTTAAATTATGGTATGAGTATTGTCTTGTACTTCTCTTAGACTTCTCATTTCCTCTTTTTTTCCCTCAATCTTTCTCCCTTTGGGAGGTGGTTCGGACCTCTGCGCTCCGACCACGACAGTAGGTCACAGATTGTGGGATTTGTGTGTATGTTTGCGTAATATCTAATATGAATGAGTTTTACTAGGTAACCTGTAGATGCTGCTGCAGTGCAAGAAGGCTCTCCTCACACTAGTAACGTGAAATCCTTCCAGTTTCTAAAGCTCATCAGACTTCTTCCCATGCTAATGCACATGTAAACTAAAATAAACTTCAGCTTTAAAGGGGCTTTAGTGAGGAAGTGGAAGAATAAAGCTTTTCTTAGAAGGATTCTTGTAGCTGTAAAATTTGCTCGTCTTCTATGCTTCACAAAAAAACAGGTGCGGCCAGCCACATACACAAGTGTACAGCTCACAGGTCATTTCAATAAAGAAAGGAAAAAGAAGAAATTTTTTAAAAGGTGCTGTAGCCTTTCTGACACTCTTTAGATTACACATGTTCAATATAGGACTATAAAATATATTAAAACCCCCCAGAGAAACAGAGAAAGCATCCTGCCAGGAATGTCCTCAGCAGAGCTGATCGAGATGTCAGCTTTTCTTAGGAGCACAGCTCTGACTATCCCCAATCCCAGTGAAGTCAATTCAGAAATATGTATGTGAAAAAGTACAAAATGTGGTACATTATAAACAAAGTTACATTACCTAATCAACACTGAGATTCCAGGAAAGTGTCCTCAGTGTTCTTATTTACTTAGTAGGATCTCCCCAGTGTTTTGTTTATCAATGAGAGACTAATCACCCACATAGCCTCATTTCGTTACAGTACTTACCTGAGTCACTTCCAAATTGTTCCAAACTTCTTCCTTGATTTTTTTTCCTTCCCTCTTGGAACACACAAAAAAATGACCAATTAGTTTCACATTCTAGTGAAAAAAAAAAAAAAAAGAATCTGAGAACCTCTGTGCCATTCGCCAGAGGCAAATCTGCACTGTTGAGTTATATTTGAGGATTTTAAACTTGAAGTAATGGCATACCCTTGACCACAGCAGCATGAATGGCTCTGCTAGAATTGCAAATGATTGTATGTATGCTGGCAGTAAGACACCACTGATATCATAGTGTTAAAAATGAATATAAAGTAGTGACCAACTTGTTGCTACTGTCAATCAAGGTTGTCTGCAAGTTATGATGAGGACAGAATTCACATATGTAATATTGCACTGAAAATGCAATGTGGAGTATAAAATAATAGGCAGAAATGGAAAGACGTCAATAAGAAATGTTGCTGAAACCATTGAACAAACATCAGCAAACTGAGGAAATCTTTAAGGATAAAATGGCAAATTACTTTCATCACAGTTTGCAGTTAGTATGTAAGGATTCAGATAAGATTACAGGTAATGTACTCGTTTATGTAATATCATTTATTAAGGTTCTCTTTTTTCCTATCTCCTGTACAACAACATTACTACAATGTGTCATATTTCATGATAGTTATTTTACACTTTCAGGTTTTTATTTAAGAATAAAATTGCAGGTTGTAAATTAATTATAAATCCATGAATGATGGCACACGGTAGTGTTGAAGGATTCCTTTAGTGCAGAAAGACCAATACAGTTTATACAAAACATCTGAAATGTTTTGTGTTGTGGAGTGTCACTGCCATAATATTAAAGAATATAGGTAATGCCTGACCTACTGTTGATATAACCATAGATTGGTAAAAAATTATTGAAGTGTCTCACAGCCTTCCGTCATTCAAGAATATGGATGTTTTCCATCAGATATAGTAATCTCACACTGCTTTCATTAAACTGTCATTTTAAAAACTGCTTTGATTTCAGCCCCCTCTAATTTGGTTTGTTTTAATGTATCTCTCTGTACCTTGTATGACAGCAGAAGATGTCTTTGTTCTTATTGTGTATAAAGTTGCCATAATTAGGGCACACTCACACACACAGTTACCTACATCAAGTCTGAATGTGATCATATGATAACTAACAGCTTTGGGCAAAAACTGTCTTAAAAATTTGTACTTATTTAAGGTCTATTTTTAAAAGTTATATATTATACATTATAGGTTATAAATTACATATTATATATTATTATATATTATATATTGTTTAATATATAGTATATTTTATATATGATATATGATATATGATATATGATATATGATATATGATATATTATATATTATATATTATATATTATATATTACATTATGACACTGTGAATTGAAACATTAATGCAACTTTGATTTGAAAGAATCAGTAACTTCGATATACTAATGCTGTAAATACATTGTTCACTAAACAAAGAAAATGAATGCTTCAGCCTGTCTTAGACAGACATAAAATAAGATTCAAGAGCAACAATGTAACAGCAAGCACAGCAAATAAACTGCATATTTGAACCAAATGATCCCTTAGAAAGTCACAGCATATTGAGTCCCAATGTTCGCAAAAGCTGTGGATGTAAATTTTTCTTCCAGAAATTCCATTTTTCTTTTTCTTAGCCTGAAACATTTTCTATTCTTGTAGAAAGTTGCCTTGAGGAACTATGACCTTACAAAGACAATAAAATACATGCTTCATAAGAAAAATGTGTTTTCAGAAGTCATGATGCAACACAAGAGATGGGAAGTTTGGTCATGCACATTCAGCACAATAAAAAATATTAGTAACATTACCTTATTTCTCTTTTATGAAAATAGAACAATTGGAAGTAAGTCCTGAGGTTTTGGCAGATTTAGAGGTGTCTTTTTATGATCTCCTGATCTGAAGGATGTAGCATAAAGTTTCGTTCCTTGGCACAAGGCAGACAGCTCCTCAGCCATGCATTCTTCCATGTGAACAAAGATGGGGAGAATGCAGCTCAGGTGTACAGTGGGCTGGCCTTTCTCTCCTTCTTACAGCCACAGTGAATCAGGGCTGACAGAGATACTAAGTTGGTGGCCCCCCTCCAGACCTTCTTCTAGCAGAGAGCCACATGCTGTATCTACATCCTGCTGCTACCAGGTCACACACTGCAGCGAGTATCTAATCTGCATAGACACAGGCAGCCTTAGTCCAGCAGCAGCAGCTAAGTGCCAAGGACTAAGCAGTTCTCTACTATACATCAATCTACTTCTATCCATCCACCTGTTTTTCAAAATATCTATGGATAGCTGAGGGGAAAAAACAAAAACAACAAAAATAGGAAAACAAAATGAAATTGATATGACAATTTTAAAAGGAAATATTTCCCCATGCCTGGTTTCTATTCATATCAAAAAGATGAATCAATACCAAGGATTCAGGCCTACTCCCAACCTGATAATTGCTCTTTTGCATTAAGAAGGGTGATGACAACAGTTTCCTGCCTCATAAGGATGTTCTGAGGGTGTATGGATTTTAAGAAGTGCTCAGATACTTCAGTAGTGAGGAATCAAAAGCGAAAATATCAGTTTCAAGCCGGTGATGAGAACAACTTCAGAAAATCATCTCCTAGTTCTCATGGGAAGTATAAGAAAAATACATAAAGAAGACTTGTTTTTGTTTGCTAGTTTGAAGAAACTATAAACCTAACAAATGACAGAAACAAACTGCTTTTTTATTTAGTTGTTTGGGGGGGGTTTTTTGTTTGTTTCTCTGAAGCACCTGAGATTTTTTAGGATTTAATTGCAGTAGGTCTTGATATGAGTCTTGTCACATGTATTGAGAGTTGATTAAAGGACTGTATCTCACTTTCAGTATTAGTTTTCCAAAATTCCCCTCCCTGTTTGCCACAGATTGAAAAAATACTTGAGAACATACTTATGAGATAAAAATCAAATCTGAATGTTTCAGTTATTATATTGATATGCTTAAGGCCACCATCTGCTTCATTCTTGAGAAGTATGAATTGCTGAGACCCTTCTTCTGTGTGTGGCCTGAAAGAATTACAGTTCTCAAGCTCAAAAATTTGGACAGTCTTGGATAGACTTCATAACTGCTCTCTGTGTCTGTGCATTCATAGCCAAATATAATATCCCATTGCACTGTAGTCCAGTGAATACTTACTCACAGGATACTTTTTAATAAAATCTTATTTTTTCAGTAGCTTAGCAATCTGTACATTTCTCTAATATCCATGTAGAGGGTATTTATTGAATCTTCTTCTGTAGAATTGCATACAAAAAGAAACAACATTTGATTTTAGCCCTTTTTTATGAGGCTAAACAGTAACTGAATTTCTCCCATCTTTGAGTGAATACAATGTGTAAGTATTGATAGTCGTGTATTCCCCTATTTCAGGAGTGCTTTTCTTTGATTTTTAATATATATTTCTATATTGTATTTAATTTTCCCCATTTTCCTCCTTTTCTTTAAGTTAAAATCTTTTCATATAATTCAATTTTACAGAAAGTTTTCACATTTTGTCTTTATTCTTTATTATACACTGCACCATTTTTATCAACAGTTTTACCTCTTTTATAAACATACTCAGTTACACTGTGTGACTTTCCTAATACTAGATCCTTTATGCTGCAACAGAGAAACTTTAATATATGAGGTTCTAAAGCTTAATAATTTCCTTTACATAGTATTTCTTTCATTCCACACAAGTTCCACTGACGTCCATAATTTGAAAACCAACTTACTGTCTCCATTTCTAACATACACAATTATTTCAGAATTTTGCAATGTTACATGCCATAATTTGAATCAAATGAAGTAATATTCATTCCTCACCCTGCAGTTCATCCAGACACAATAATACCCACTCTGATGGCTACACTAGCTGTAAGCATGTGACATAACAAAAAAACTGCTTTTCAGTTTATAATTTTTGCTTTTCTTCATTAGGAACTATGAAAAACTGTCAACTATATTAACTTATCTTGTGTGTGCCATTTTTAAGACTGTTATTTGAGGTAGCCTGTGGTTGGCATATGGGTGGCTGCAGCTTTCACATCGCAGAAAATACAGGTCAGCTGATTTGTCTGTTTATAGGTGTTCACCGTCATCCTTTTTTGACATATGATGTCTGAGAAAAAAAAAAATTGCATTTTTTACGTGTACATGCAAATAAAAATGGTTTTACTTATCCAGTTTGCAGTAGAAGTACAATAAAAGTCTGTCTTTTCTGAGGTGAGCTGCAAAGAAAAAGGCACTGAGAAAACAGGTCTAAGTAATTTGCTGAATGGCTGAGATGTATATATTCTTCTCATTGCATTAGCTGTTGTCAATCTTCTCTCCCCCGCACAACATGGGGAGGCGCCTTGCCAGCAGCATACTTATTACTGAGTTAGTCCTGCCTGAAGAAAATGCCATGTTACTGCTGCCATCCAAACCTTGCACATCATGTTCAGGTCTCAGCTCCACCTTTTGAAACATTTTGGAAAGAAGTGGGGCCTCACATCCCACAGAAGTGTTTATGCCCCTCACCCAGCATGCTACAGAAAAGTCATCCTGACTGAGAAGTTAAAGAGCAGAGTGTAGTTGAGTAAAGAATTGTGGCAGTTGTCGAGGATACTCATGAGCCACAGAGAATAAGGGATAGATTTTGGATGAAATATTCTGTAAAGGGTACAGAGAATTACGTACTTTTTGAAGCACTGTTTCTTTCAATCTTGCTCCTGTATTGCTAGAAAGATAACTAGGTGAGGCAATTTGAATTTAAATGGTGATAAATTTAAATACAATAAAATACGTAATTCAGTAGCAATAGAATCAGTTTGATGCTTTATGGTAAAAAGGTAAAATTTAAGAAGGGACAGATTTGGTTTTCAACATCTGGCCAAGACTAAAATATTAAATGTGGTTCTATGTTTTGTGTAATTCTTCACTTTGCTTTCCAGAAGACTTAACTTTGATTAAAATGACAAATTTAATTTCTCATTTATGTCCTCTCTTAATAGGATTCTGTAAATAATGAACAGAAATTTTGCAATAATTAAATCAAAGCTGATTTAAGATACATGTAAATTTCCATTTTATGTTTAGTTAACACCACAGTTCTTTTTGTATTATTCATCTGTTAATACTGATGTTGCATGAGTCATCCCAGAGATCTCCATTCCATTTACATAGTTCTCTCTGCTGAACTGGGTGCTTCTTTTCTAGATTTAAATTATTTGAAGGAAGTGCTTTCTGTGTATGTTGATTAAGAGAGAAAAATTGTTCTTTCTCATTAGCTCTTACTAACTGAAATGGATTAAATCTTTCAGTCTACTATCTATTTGAGAACATATAGATTCTGTTAGTTGATACCATTCAGATATATACCATTCTTTTATGTAAAGGCTGACAAGTGTTTCTTCAGTTAACATCTGTATTAAATACTACTCTTTATTTAGCTCTAACCTATCAGTTTGCTCTTTTATTTCCTAGTTGGGCTGACTTTCCTGTAACAGTCATACAAAAAAAAAAGGATTTATCTTTTTATTTATCATTTCATTATCCTAAGAAAAAAAAAAAATAGAAAACAATAAAGCAGATCTGTGATTACCAGCAGGCATAGGTAGTCTTAAACATACCTAATCATGTGACAAAGGGTTTTCTGGTTATGGTGGCACTGCAGGGAAGCAGTGCTACAAGGGTGTCACAAGGCCCAAATGGTGTGTGATCCTCAGTAAGCCTTTACAACTGGGACACTGCATTCTGCAGTCTGATATGTAACAGAATGGCAAAACTGAAATACAGACAGATTTGCTACCCATGAGCACAGCTGAGGGTATGAGCCAGATTTTAAAGTTCTACCCTCTCTGAAAAAAAAGGACAATATTTTAATATAATTTAAAGCAACAGTTCAGGCATCTTACTGCAGTGATGCTAAGCTTTTCAATACTGATTGTTAGCGTAGGAATAGAAAAAAAAAAAACCTCTTTAATCTTGCCATCCAGAAAGCAAGACCTTAACTTAACTTGGAAGTATGTTGCAGATAACCACAAATGCCCTTCCAAGACAGCAGCTGATTGGCAGAATGTAACCAGAGAAGGTTGATTACCTTAATTTCATTTACAAAAATTTAAGATTATGTCATCCATTACTTAGACTAAAACTGAAACTGTAGGAGGTCCTTAACAATTTACTGATATTTCAATTTACTGGCATCTTTGTTCCTACCTGTGCAGCTGAAATGCTTAGGTAACATAGACTCTCATGTGAAAAGAAAAAGAAAATGTAAATGGTTCAGATCAGAGAGTCATAGTTTAACCCTAGGCAGGAACTAAGCATCACGCTTCTCATTCACTCCTTTCCCACCTCCCAGTGAGATGGGAGGAGAACTGGAAAAAAAAAATTAAAACTTGTGGGTTCAGATAAGAGCAGTTTAATAACTAAAAATAAATTAAAACATAATAATAATAAAAGTAATAATAAAAATATAATAGTAATGAAAATGAATATAATAAAGACAAAGAAATAAAACCCAAGACAAATGATGTAAATGCAATTGCTCACTACCCAGACACAAGCTCAGACATCAAACCCTATCATTTTGTCATGTCTTGGTTTTTTTTCAGAAAAGTAATCCTATAAAATCTCTCTGTTCTGCCATTCCTGGGACCACCAGAAAACAGTGCCTAAAAACACCCAGTTGCCTTTCCAAAAGTTAGCAGTGTAGGATTAATGGGACACTTTTCCACTACTGGTATATCCCCTTTAACCAGGAGAAATTAATGATAAATACTTTTTTCTTTTATTTCTTTTGGAAACAACTCTTAATCCTCTTTGAATCGTTGGAAACTGGGAGATTTACAGATCTGAGAATCTGGTTTTCAAAGTCTTGCTCACAGATCCCAGTTATCTTGATATCAGCATGACAGTGTTAAACTGTGCTAAGTAAATAACTTCAAAAGAAAGCAGTATTGTGCCCACTCAGACCACAACTCTGAGAACAAAGTGCAGTAAATTATGCCTCAGGGCATGAGGCAGTGTAGTACCCACCCCCCCCCCCCACCCCCGTCTTCCTCCTCAGGCATTAGTCCCTTTTCTAGTGTCAAGGTTAAGATATATATGGTCTGTCATAGGTTATGCACACTGCATCTTCTGAAGCAAATTAAGAACACCAATGAGCGTATTCAAATTAATAAATAAATAGGTAGCAGACAGAATCAGTTGGCCAAACTGTAGTTTTCAATTTAACACTAACATATATGCAGATATAAACAGAAGGATACAAAATTAAATTCATTGCAGGCATCTCTGTAGGAAACCAATTTATTAATAAAAGCACATTTTAAAATAGCTATTTGATGTATAAGGTGAACTTTGCATAGACAAAGCAAATAATAGGATTAGAGGTTTATGCAAGCCAAAATTCTAGATATTAATACCTCCAGGCTTTAGGGAAGTTCATACTGAGGTTGAAACTTTACAGCTGCCTGTCTAACAGGAGACCTGGACCCACAAGTTTGGGAAAGGCAGTTGTGTTTCACACTGAGATTGGATCTTTGGGCCTTCCACTTTCTCTCCCTACTTACCATGCACCTCTCATTACACCAGCAAGCAGGTCAATAACTTCAGAGCAAGCAACTGTGGCTTCTGTGTAGTGGCAGTTTGCCAAATATAACAACCAGTAGTAGGAATTACCATAAAATATGTCTAATTTTTGCAGAACTCTTTGTCTCCTTAACCAATGTCCTGGGTTCAGATAGGTTAGGGTTAATTTTCATCAGAAGCTGGGAGAGGGCCACAGCCAGGACAGACAACCAAACCAGGCAATAGGATATGTGGGATATTTAATACCATACTGACATCATGCCTGCTATATAAGGGCGGAAGGCAAGCTGGGAAGAGAAGTATGGTCTCTGGCACAGTGGTTGCTGCTGAATTAGGCAATTCAGTGGGTTTTATATCACTCGCTTACTATATTGTTTCATGACTGTTATTGCTATTTCTTTTGTTTTCTTCTCTTGAGATTCTCTATACTAGAATGAAATAAAAGCTGAAATAAAAAACAGCTTGCAGTTTACTGAAGCTGTGGGGGTCAGGAGCAGGAAAGAAGCTTTCTCTCTTCTCTTCCCTATGCTGACCCGTTACAGGTGTTGTTCTTCCTAGACTGTGAAAGACTCTTGTCAAGTTGTGTTGGTGAGGCTGGGGAGAGAAAGTCACCCACCCCAAAGTCTACTGTTCAGCCAGATGGACACATCTCAGTAGTGCATCATGAGTAACATGAGCACAATTTTTCAGTCACTGGTGTGACCAGAGGACTTCAGAAAGCAGCTGGCACAGCACCGAGCTTGAGTTGTAAGCTCTGCTGAGAGCAAAAATAGATAAGCTTAGGTTCAACAGTAGATGCAGTATTCCAGAGTGGTTTGTTTTGGGGTTTTTTTTGGTTGCTTGTCACCAGGGACATGGAGAAAGCATATTTGCACTGGACAGTGAAATATTGCATGACAACCCTAATAAAAGTAAGAAGGACAAGTTTGGAAGTCTTATTCTTGTTTTTTCTCCCCCTCACAGCACAGATGTGGACAGGTCAAGATGTTACTCTATCCTAAGCAATAGTTCAGGAAACACGTGCTTCTTGGCACTACAACACAATCTGTGTCTTCAAAGGAGGAATATTTCTCATTTACCTTAGGCCTAGCATGACTTTGCACAGCTACAAAGCTGGACAAAGAACTATGGACATACCCTGCCCTGGGAATAAATGTATAGAACTGGACAAGAATTTTCATATCCTTAAAAAAGAATTCCAGACTTACTTCCCAATCAGAATTGTATTTAACACATGAAAGCAGTCAAACTCAGCTATCCTCTGAATCTTTTCACAGTCAATTTGTGCTATCACCTACCTATTTTGATAATGCAGATACAGTTTTGACAGAAAACCATCACTTTTGCGAGACTTTGCTAATTGTGATAATGTGTCTTAGAGTTCAAGCCATTTTCAGGCAGCTCACTTGAAGAGTTCAGTGGTCACTGTCCTAGGTTTCCAGAGGAAATTGTCACATCATTCTTTATATGAGTAGAGGATGAAACAACTGATTCTTTTCTCAGCCTATAAAAGAGAAGGGTCAGGGGAATCTTACCAACACGTGCAAACATCTGATGAAAGGGAAGGAAGAAGGTGAAGCCAGGCTATTTTGAGGGGTGCCCAGCAGCAGGACAAGAGGCAATGGGTAGAAACTGAAACATAGGAAGTTTCCTCTGAACATCAGGAAATGCTTTTTAACTGTTAGGGTGGTCAAATAGAGGACCAGGTTGCCCAGAGATGCTGTGGACTTTCCTTCTATAGAGATACACAAAATGTGACTGACATGATCCTGGGCAACCTGATATTGCTGACTGTCCTTGAGCAGGGCAGTGGGACTAGCTGATGTCAAGATATCCTTGCCAACAAAAATAATTCTGTAATTGGGTGACATATCAACTTCAAGGCTATGAGGGAGGTTATCTCAAATACATTAAAAACAGTGGTTCTGTTCGATGCAACCATTTGTGTGTGTGAATTCTGGCTATCTCAGATTTATTCCATTTCCACATGTCAGCATGCATTCTGAATAAGCTGCATTAATTGCATGTGTTCTTGGATAATACAGACCTATGGTATAAATGTAGAACATTCAGAATTGACTGGGTTCCTAGGACTTCCTTTTGTTTTGGTAACTGGCTGATGCTAAAATTATATTGAATTTGTCTTCTTTAGGAAACAAAATTTCCCTTATTTTGTTGGAAACTCAGAGAAAAATTCTCACTTAGTTGGAGAGCAAATCATTTGGCCAATGAAGATCTATTTCACAGAGTCACAGAATGTTAGGGGTTGGAAGGGACGTCAAAGATCATCTAGCCCAGCCCCCCTGCCAGAGCAGGATCACCTACAATAGATCGCACAGGAATGTGTCCAGATCGCTTTTGAATGTCTCCAAAGAAGGAGACTCCACAACCCCCCTGGGCAGCCTGTTCCAATGTTCTGTCACCCTCACCGTGAAAAAGTTTTTTCTAATATTTTTATGGAATCTCCTATGTTCCAACTTGTACCCATTGCCCCTTGTCCTGTCATTGGACGTCACCGAAAAGAGCCTGGCTCCATCCTCCTGACACTCTCCCTTGACATATTTATAGACATTTATGAGGTCACCCCTCAATTTCCTCTTCTCCAAGCTAAAGAGACCCAGCTCCTTCAGCCTTTCCTCATAAGGGAGATGTTCCACTCCCTTAATCATCTTGGTGGCTCTGCACTGGACTATCTCAAGCAGTTCCCTGTCTCTCTTGAGCTGAGGGGCCCAGAACTGG
>JAVFHW010055492.1:0-20766 GCA_032159205.1 Eurystomus glaucurus suahelicus | reverse complement strand
GATGGAGATTCTCCCTAGTTCTTTTCTTGTTGTTAATATATTTGTAAAATCTCTTTTTGTTGTCTCTTGCAGTGATGGCCAGGCTGAGCTCTAGCTGAGCTTTTACCTTCCTGATGTTCTTTCTACATAACCTAACTAAATCCCTACACTCTTCTTGAGTAGCCTTCCCATTCTTCCAAAGGTGGTAGACTCTCCTCTTTCTCCTAAATTCCACCCTGTTTAGCCAGGCCGGTCATTTTCCCTGCCGGTTCGTCTTACGACACATGGGGACAGCCTGCTCCTGAACCTTTAAGAGCTCCTTCTTGAAAAAAGCCCAGCCTTCCTGGACCCCTTTGCCCTCTAGGACTGTACTCCAAGGAACTTTCTCAACCAGTGCTCTAAACAGGTCAAAGTCTGCCCTTTGGAAGTCCATGGCAATAGTCTTGCTGCTCCCCCTCCTTACTTGGGCAAGAATTGAGAACTCTATCATTCCATGGTCGCTAAGCCCAAGACGGCCTCCGACCACCACATTACACACCAGTCCCTCTGTGTTTGTGAGCAACAAGTCGAGCAAGGCACCTCCCCTGGTGGGCTCACTTACCAGCTGAGTCAGGAAGTTATCTTCCACAGAGTCCAGGAACCTCCTGGACTGTTTCCTGTCTGCTGTGTTATATTTCCAGCAGATGTCTGGCAAGTTGAGATCTCCCACAAGAACAAGGTCTTGCGATTTTGCGGCTTCTGCTAGTTGTCTATAGAATAATCCATCAACCTGTTCGTCCTGGTTGGGTGGTCTATAACAGACCCCCAGCAGGACATCTACTCGTTGGCCTTCCTCAACTTTAACCATAAATATATCAACTTGTATCACACTTGTTAACTTCCATGCGTTCAAAACACTCTCTAACATAGAGAGCCACCCCACCGCCCTTTCTATCTTGCCTATTCCGCTTATAGAGCTTATAGCCATCCATTGCAGAACTCCACTCATGAGAGTCATCCCACCATGTTTCTGCAATGGCTACTATATCGTAGCAGCCGTGCTTCACAATGGCTTCTCCTGTTTGTTGCCCATGCATTAGTGTAGATGCACTTGAGCCGGGCTAGTGACTTCAAGTCCAACAATGGCCTACCACCCTTTTGCTCAACTTTGGCAGGTCCAGTTTTATCCCCTTCCCCCTTCAGACCTAGTTTAAAGCCCTCTCAATGAGCCCAGCCAGCTCGTATGCAAAGATTCCTTTCCCCCTTGGGGACAGATGAACTCCATCTGTTTCCTGCAGACCCCGTGCAGCATAAAGCTCCCCATGTTCAAAAAACCCAAAATGATGTTGGTGGCACCAGCCTCTCAGCCACATATTTATCAGGTGGCTCTTCCTGCCTCTTTCAATATTCCTCCCTGCCACTGAAGGAATGGTGGAGAACACCACTTGGGCGCCTGAGCCCTCAAGCAATCTCCCCAGGGCCCTGAAGTCTTTTTTAATTGTTTTGAGGCTTCTCTCTGTGACATCATTGTTACCAATCTGAATGACCAGCAGGGGATAGTAATCTGATGGCCGTACCAGACTAGGGAGTTTCCTAGCTATATCTCTGACCTTGGCCCCAGGGAGGCAGCAGACTTCCCTGTGGTGTGGATCCGGCTGGCACATGGGGCCCTCAGTTCATCTGAGAAGGGAGTCACCGATTACAATTACCCTCCTTTTTGTCTTTTTAGAACAAGTCACATTGCGTGGGGGAGACTGGCTAGCCCTGGGTGACTCCTCTGATGGACCTTCATCCTCATCATCATTTGTTTGTCCCTCCAATTCCAGAGCCCCATATCGGTTGTGCAAAGACAACCAAGAAGGGGAAGGGGAGGGAGGCTGGGATGAGGTTCGCCTGCCTCGCTGAGCAGGGACCTGTTTCCATTCCCCCTTATTTCTTTGGTTTTCTCCATTTACCTGGCAGCAAGAGAGGAGGGGATCCTCTCCTAACGCAGCCTCCACCTGCTGCCCTGTCCTCAAGGATGGTGGGGCCTGACTTCACCAATCAATCTCCCTCTCGCATTCCCTTATTTTCCACAGTCTTTCAACATCCTCCTTTAGCTCAGCCACCAGGCTGAGCAGATCGTCCACCTGGTCACACCGGACACAGGTGTTACCCCCGTCACCCTCCACCAGCAGTGCCAGACTCTGGCACTCTCTGCAGCCAGAGACCTGTACACCGACATGCTCCCGCAGGACCTCTGTCTGTGTTGCCATATTCTTCTTCACAGGAGATTTAGACCTGGTCACAACCATCACCGGTTTTTTGGTGTTGTGGGGTTTTTTTTGTGTGCCCCTCCCCCACACACCCTGCTGGCCGCATGCGAACAGGCCACTTCCAGGCTCGCCGTGTTTAAATCTGCCACGGTTTCACTGGGAATGTCCCCAGCCACGTGGCCCTCTCAGACTCTCTTGCGAGAGACGCTGACTCCTGCCGGGTCTCTCCTCCCTGTCTCGGGCTTCCCTGGTTCCAGGAGCCCCGTCCACCTCAGAAACCTTGTAAATGGAGGAAAAAAAGCACAGTACTTGGCAACAGAGCTTGCCGGTGTTGATGTCACTGTCTCATTGTTCACGGTTTGAGCACCACTTCCAGGCTCACCACGTTTAAATCTGCCACAGTTTCACCAGTAACGCCCCCAGCCACGTGGCCCTCTCAGACTCTCTCATAAGAGACGACTCCTGCTGGGTCTCTCCTCCCTGTCTTGGGCTTCCCTGGGTCCGGAAGCCCCGTCCACCTCAGAAATCTCTAAAATGGAGGATAAAAAGCGCGGTACTTCGCAACGAAGCTTGCCGGTGCCGGTGCCGCTGTCTCGCTGTTCGCAGTCTAAGTGTTGCCTCTGGGCTTGTCACGTTTAAATCTGCCACAGTTTCACAAACTCACATGCAGTGGTTAGTTAGATACCTTTTTGTGGCTTGCTGCCAAAATTAGAAAGTTCTTGCAGCTAGTGTGGCTCCAAGTTAGCCCTGATGCAAGGGAACTCAGGTCAATTCAGTCTCAAACAAGCCTAGAGCCTATTCATGGCTGGAACAGATATTGGACTCAGAAATTGATGGTAGCTATGATTCCTATCATGCAGATATTGGTTTTGGATGCATTTTTTACAGGCTTGCATCATGCCCCTGTGACAGGGGGGGCACAGTATTTTGGTTTTGATATTCAGAAAATCTTTAAGCTTAGTAACAGGATCCTCTTTGTAATGTATTCAGTTTCCACAGATAGGAACATTAGAATCTCATTATATAAAATAAAACATTTGGAAAAGATGGTCTAGAGTTGTTAAAGGTAATTGTGTCAAATTAACAATTACTTTAAAGCATGACTAGTGGGGTGGGAGGAGAGAGGGGAAAGAGAGAAACAGAAAGGAAGAAATAAAGACAGAGAGAAAGAAAGAAAAAAGGAAGAAAGAGAGAAAGAAAGAGAGAGAGAGAAAGAGAGAATGAAAAGAAAAGGAGGAAAGAAAGAGAGAATGAGAGAAAGAGAAAAAGAAAAAAGAAAGAGAAAGAAAAAGAAAGAAAGAGAGAAAGAGAGAAAAAGAAAGAAAGAAAGAAAAGGAGGAAGGAAGAAGGAGGGAGGGAGGGAAGGAATGAAGGAAGGAAGGAAGGAGGGAAAGGAAGGAAAGCAAAGAAAGGAAAAGAAAAGAAAAGGAAAGAAAAGAAAAGAAAAGAAAAGAAAAGAAAAGAAAAGAAAAGAAAAGAAAAGAAGAGAGAAAAAAGAAAAGAAAAAAGGAAAAGGAAGGAAAAATTTCAAGTAGTTACACACTTAAGAAAAAATATTATAGGAAGTAGGATATTCCCTTTTAAAAATGGAACATAAAACCTGGCAAGGAAAACATAAAGCTATAAGACTACAAAAACTGATATATGTGAGGAACTTATTGTAGGCATTAAAACTAATATTCTTCCAGCACATCAGAAATAGAAAATTTTCCAGCGAGTTGACAGTGGTGATAGATGATCTTTTCAGAAATTGAATATTAAAGGAAAGAGAAAACATAATAGAAAAGCTAAATGAATTATTTTTATTAGCATTCACAGCAAAAGGTGAGTCTTATTCCACATTCTGTCTTTATATGGGGAAATGTAAGAAAATACCACACACTGACATATTAGTAGTATTCATTTAGAACAAATAAATAAGAAGCATGCAAATAATTTATGTTAATCAAAAGTTCTACAGGAAATCAAATATGAAATTACTAGACTGTTAACTGGTATATTAACTGTCATCTAAATTGGTCTTATTTTCAGGTGATAGCGAGCAGTCAAGTAATGAAATGATTTTGGAAAAGACTTCAGTGTGAATGTGAGGAACAGAGTCGTGGGGAAAAGAAGGTGCATTATTTTAAAGTATAATACAAAAGAGAATTCACATATAAATGGAGAAATAGGATATATGGGCAAAATCAACACTGATTTTTGTATCAAGCAGTTATGTTTTAGTAAATTTTTGAGTGCTCTGAAGGAGTCAATAGGCATTCAGATAAGCTTAATGTTATTGATAGAATGAACTTGGATTTTCAAAAAGCTTTTGATTTTGAAAGTTACTCTCCTAAGACATTTTAGGTAATTAAACTGTTGTTAAAGATTTATTAGATGTAGAATTTATTGCCTTCTCACATATTGGTATTTCTGTTGCAGGAAACAGAGGGAAAGAATTGACAAATTTTGCAGTAGAGAAAAGCATTTGTGGTGATCTGTACTGAAAATTGTCCTGTTCATCGTATCTGTAAAATAATGTAAAAGTGGGAATGAATAGCAATTATAGTTCTAATATTACAACAGCAAGTGAGTTCAAAAATTACATTTTCAAAGTAGTCAAAACTAAAGTAAACTATGAAAAAAGGAGCTGAAGAAATTGCCATGAATGCAAATGATGGGTATATAGAGAAAAGCCTTACAGATAGGCTAGAGAGTTCTATGAAAGCATATGCTTAATCGTTGAACAACAACAGAAAAAGTAAGAATCAGGAGTTACTGGTTGAGTAATGGACATGTAGCTATTATCTTTTAAATCCATGTTTCATTCAAAGCAGCTAATCTTAAAAGTATTTTAGTAAAATTGAAGATAGTAAGAAGAAGTAAACAAAGATATTGGGACATATATTATGGCTTCATATGATATGACATTAAAATGAATTAAGACAAGAAACAACTGAAACGAAATATGATTATAGGCCATAAAATAATGAACAGCAGAAACAAGGTAAGCAGAAAAAAAATTGGTTATTATTTCTTCTAATACAAGAGTTAAGAAACGTGATTTTATCATGTTGGTGGTTAAAAAAACAAAAAGTAGTGCTATGTCGCATAATATATAGTTGATTAAAATTAACTCATAAGATACTTGAATGTCAAATGTGTTTACATAAGTTAATGATTACATAAAATAGGGATAGTGGGATTGCACTGGGTCTAAACCACAGAATGCCCACAGGTATAGCTGTCTTCTTCTTACACTCTTCTGATCTCAACAGCTACCCTTGTGAGAAACATGTTACTGGACTAGGTAGACTTTTGGTGTCTCTTAGCGTAGCTATTCTTTTTATATACTGTAAAAATTTAGTATTTCTTCAATGCCATCAAAGAGGAAAAATTATGAGAACTCATTCTGAAAATAAAATTTCAATAATTTTCCAACTATAATGTCATGAACAAATTGAAAGTATATACTTGTTTAAAAGACATTACAAGGCTTAGCAGGCCTTATTATAGATTCAGAATTGATGAAAGGTGAAAATAGAAGACTTTTTATTTAACAGCATGTGATTTTTCTTTAGCTTCAGAATTTGTATAACTTTCGTATATGAACTTCCATATAATTCCCAGCCATCAGTTCACGTGTTTTTAATGCAGACTAGCTCCTCTGTATTTTGAGCTGACTGTACTTAAAGCAGCTGCTTCTGAAATTGCAATAATAGATCAGTGTTCAGGCCACAGCATAAAACTTTTTCAAATGTAATAGATTTGAACAGGGAAAGGAGCTGCTGGGAAAAAAAACTGTTAAGCCACCCCATTATTTACAAAAAAGAAGGCTAACAGTACATGTCTAGACCTGCTTCACTGCTGCTTTCACTGATACCTTAACAATGATCTGCGCTAATTCTTTTCCTCTATGTGTCATCTGAAATCTCTTGATCTGTCCTGCTAAGCAACCATTCTGTTGTTTTGCTTGAAATTCTGCTCCTTAAAGAGGTTGAGAAGAGATGGGAACAAATTAGAGAGATACAGTGTTGACCTAAAAAGTGGTTCCTGTTCACCATACTGCGGACCAACAATTCCTGTCAAGTGGAACATGATTGCACGGTCAGTGCTGTAAGACAATGAACCTCACTTGCTCCCAGGGGCAGAAATACTGCATAAGTCAGTGCAGCTGAGACTTTTTACATAGTCTGTTTTCTGACTGATTCACGAAATTTAGAGCACTAATTTTCAGTGTCTTCAATAGCATAAATGATTTTTCCCTCGGCTTCACCAACGCTCACAGATACTAGTAACATCACCACTTTCTGCTTAGGACTTTATTGGTTTCACTGTGATGAGCTCTAGCACTTTAGACTCGCATTTTGAATGGTATTTTTTGAATGACTTCCACTAATTCAACTTAAAATATTAATCACTGGAATTACAGAGTAGGATTGGATTTATAGTGTGCTTAGGTAATTGTAAAATAAGGAAATGATTAAAAGAAACAATAAATTAATTAAAGATTAGGAAAAGAGTCAAAATGAATGAGAAATGATTAAACAGATTCTCTCCTCTCAGATGAAAAAAACCACCAAATCCTCCCAAAACTGTTAAAAAACAACAAACTTTTTTTAAAAAAAATAATTTATTAATTGCCAGCTCAATGTCTCTTGACATTTAATTCAGTGAATGTTCAATAGACAAGCAAGTCTTTTTTGAATCATGAATATGTTGTAATGAACTGCATTCTATGAACTGTATTCAATATGTCGTAATGAACTGCCTTGTTCAATGGGTCTATCGTGTTACACTGTGCCTATATTTTGTGCCTGTATGTGAAGTGTCTTGCGTATCTGTGGTGAACCGACCGCATTATTTTTTTGCCTTATTAAAACAGTGAGCAAAGAATTGCAATACCCATAACTCAATTCGGCAAACCTTCTAGAAGCCGGAAATTTGATAACACCGGCCATAAATTTCGGAAAAGAAAACAAACTTTCTCTTTTCCGCCTCACTGCACAAAGGGAGCACATTGCTCCTGCCAAGCGCCCACCCCCGCCACTGCCAGAGAGGACTGAGGAGAAGGGGGGGGAAACTGAACTGAGCTGTCAGCGCAGCCCCCTGAAGAAACCAAGCAGCCAGAGACAAGGGAGCAGCTGCCACGGAGAGCCGCCGAGCAGAACTGCTGACTCCCACCACTCTAGGAATCCGGGAGAGAGAAAGAGGCCGCCACCGGCCATGAGTTGCACAATCGCTGCCACCGCTGTGAGCCACTGCCACGAGCCAAAACTGAAAGAATCCAGAAAAAAAGCTGCAAGCTGCAGCAAGAAGAGATTGCAACAAGAAGCCGCCGAAAGCTGCGCCGAAGAAACTGCGCTGAAAGCCGCACTGCCAGAAAAGCCACGCTGCCAGAAAAGCCACGCTATCAGAAAAGCCGCGCCGAAGAAACTGCACTGAAAAGCTACAAGCTGCTGACGTCATCGAAACCTCCCAGGTCTGCCGGTTGGGCATTGTCGCCGTTCCACGGGGACCATCACCGAATGCCGAAAAGACAGATGACGACAAATGCACTCACACACACGCACCATCCACACATACAGGTCGTATTTTGACATAATTAAGTCCTAATTTGCCCTTATCTCTCGGTGGGTGAGAGAGGGAGTGAATGGGTGGGCGTGGTCTTCTTTAATATCGTAATATTTCCATAGAATAAATAAGGTTTTATTAGAATATATTTAGTAATAAACTTATTAAATACTCATTTGGCCTCCCTGTTTGCTTGCGAGCCTGGTGGGGAGATATTCCACTTTGTCCTCAACCCTTCTCCCTCTGGGAGGTGGTCGGACCTCTGTGCGCCTGACCGCGACACTTTGCCCTCAACCCTTCTCCCTTTGGGAGGTGGTCGGACCTCTGTGCGCCCGACCGCGACAGTATCTTATATAGCTCTGGTTGTAGGACAATTCTTAAAAAATCTCTCTCGTCATGCCCAGTGTGTGTTGCAGCACTAGCATGTGTCTGAGTTCCAAATAGGAAAACAAGTATATTCTCTGGCTTCACTGCCTATGCTGCATAATTCACAAATTAATCTTCGTATGGTTAAATCTGATTCAGGAGGTTAACTTGACAGAGCTTTCAGCTTAGGCTCTGAGTTGTTACATTTTGCCTAGATGTAGTCTGTAAATATACTTGAAGTACCCTTGTCTCTGATATTTCTTGGATTTTTGTTGTCTCTCCCAGCTCCTCCCTGTCAACTCTTCACAATGAAGACTCACAAATAAAAGCTCTGACTTACCATAAAACATGCCTTTTGTTTCACATGTATTTCAACTTTGTAACAAGAATAAGTTACTTTGGCAGTTTGAATGTGGTGCTAGTGTAACAGAGGAGAAGACATTTGCACCACCTCTGGTGCTCCACCTCTGGGGCCCCTGCCCCTGTTTAATGAAAACATTAAACCCAAGCTATGCAGGGACAAAATTTTAAGTTCCTGTTTTTTTCATATTGGAAGAAGAGTAAGATAGAAAAGTGCCTTATTGACAGTGGCTGTTATATATCTTTCTCCCATTTCTATCCTGAATGTGAAAGGAAGGCTGATATTTTCCTTGACATCAATATGGTTGTTTGAAAAGTTTTGGCTTGTTGAGCCAACTCTACTGAAAAAAAAAAAAAAGAAAAGAAAAAAATGGTTTTCTGAAGAACTCTCTCAGAAATTATTGTTTCCTCACTTCTGTACTGTACTCGTTCAGCTAGGATATGGTTAATTTCATGAGAAGTGGGGAGGGGGACACAATTGGGATAGACAATTAAATCACCCAATGGGTTATTCAATAAGTGTGTGGGGGGAAGGGGAAGGAGAGGTGGGGGAGCCGCAGGAAAAGCACAGGCTTTGGTGCAGCAGCCTGGATCAACTCAGGGCAGCACCATTCTGTTGAGTTTGTTCTTTATTGCTCTTTTTGTGCATTGTTTCATTACTATCACTGTTGTTGTTGCTGTTACTTCTCCTTTTGTGTTGTTGTACTAAATCCTCCTTATCTCAGCCCACGGGGTTTTGTATTTTTCTCCTTTTTTTTCCTTCTCATTTGGCAGGGGCAGGGAGCAGGCAGTGAATGAGTGGCCATGTGGTGCTCAACTCACAGAGGGATCTAAGACATGACATACACTTATAGTACTACTCACACTGCTCACAGTTTCTCTCATGCTTCCAATTTCATAAGACCACAATTTGTTGAATTTTACCACTTCAGATGAAGGGATTACCTCTGAAGGAAACCAAGGAAATTAGTTGATGTTTCACCATCTAAAGTATGAGAAAATAGAGAAGAAATAATGTTGCACATGGTGACTTATCCTTCTTAACTGCATCCTGACCACATACAAACAAGTTTAGAACTACACCACCTCCATTGTCATATTCTGACTCACTCGTCATTATAGAAGTTTTTTCCAAAAGTGATAGCTGTGACCTATGGAGCACCCATTTGAAACAATTAGAGTGACTGTGCCTTGCTGTATCACTTCCCTTTTCCCACTCTGTCAGGTACTGAAAATAATTTGTAGTATAAATGAAGCTCCATGAATCAGCTGTCTCTTTGGTCATTCCTATCTTCTTGACCCTCACTGGTTTAGCAAGGCATATGTGGCTGGACATTACTGCATCAGCAGATGGAACTCTTTACACTAAATTGGTGAGACATAAATATTCAAATTTGTGAGCAAGAGGTTCCACTGGAGCAACAATCACCAAAAGGCTAAGGTCTCAAATGGAGCTTTGCTACTTCCACCTGGCATAGCATAGAATTAATGAAATTTTAAATGTCTATCTGACATATAAAATAGGTGAATTTGCCATTAAAAAATAGCACAGCACCACTGCTTACTTCAGAGTATTAATTTCATTAAGGTATTCCCTTGGACCATACAAGATAATCAGACTTTGATTGTAACTGTGTAAGTGTGCCAATTTATTTCCTTCTGGAAAAAGACTAATGGATAACACAATTGTAATAAACCACTATGTAGCAGTATTTGCTGTTCTTCTAGATACTCACAGAGACAAGGAATTCTCCAGGGAAGAATCATATCTCAGTCACAGATACCTCACAGTCAGACTACTCTGGAAATACTTCACATATACTTCAATTCTCTTACACAGGAACTCATAAATGAGGTTCTTTAACACTGGGAATGTGATATTAATGGTGAGTATAATTAACAATATGATAAACAACTTAGTGTGAAAATTATAAAGGAAGATGAGGAAGATACTAAGAACTAAGACTGCCTCTTAGTTCTATTTGCAAAATAGTTCAATCTTTAAGAAACTCCACTCAGAAAAAGGATTTGAGACAGGGTGGATGATTAGAAGACTGCTGTTTTCCATAATCTTCTGTTTAAAAAAAAAAAAAAAAGTAGCATGATTTCCTCCTTGTGATGAAACTATAATCAAAATCTGTTCTGAATTGTCAGGTTATTCCCCTAGCAATTCTGCTGAAATGATGAAAAGACTATGAAACATAGCTACTCTTTCAATTCTGCCTCCTCACCTGTTTCATTTAGTTTCTGAAGGTAATTCAAGAGCAAGTAGTGGGGCAGAAAAGGGAGGAAAAATGACTAGAGGATCTGTATAATGGTGAATTTGGTGAGCTAGTGCTCCACATTCAAAAACTACCAGATGAGGTACCTGTTTGCAAATATGTAAGTCTCCTATTCAACATAATCATATCAAAACTAAGACATATGGTGCATCTTCAGAAAGAAAACAGAATTTTTAGGCATGATTATGTAAAAAAAAAAAATACTCATGGTTCATATCTATTATACTTCACTTTGATTTAAAGTTCAGTGACAAACAGGAGTGCATTTTACAGTGCCAGTTAATCTAGGTCTAAGAATAGATTTTGATTTGTATTCCCAAGACTACTTTAGACTGAACATACAAAGAATGGGAAGTACTCAAAAGGAAAGTAAGTTTCCTGTCTGCACTAAAAGAGCTAATGCATTGTTTGTGCCAATGAAATTGTATTGGCTGCATTCCTTACTGAAGACAACCATATCTGCCAGCATATAAAATATCAAAATATAATACATAAAATTAATGAAGAAAAATATCACTCCATAGAAAGGACTCATCCATGAAGCTCATCATTTAATTTGGATGATTTGGATGCATAGGCATCATTGATCCCACTATCAACATTTTCATAGCTATATAGAGTGACAGAAGAAACACAAACATGATGAAAATAGTTTGCTTTTTTTCAGCACTATTCCCCTTCCCTTATGGCTTTTTTGACAGCTCAAATTGAAAACATGCTGTGCCTCCTCTGCAGCTGATGTACAGTGGGTACTATGTCAAGATGCAAGGCAGCTATGAGAGGTTGTGCAATTGCTGCAAGGGGAGTGGAAGGGAACAGAGGCAGCTGTCGCTACAGCATTTGTCTCTTGTCAGGAATTTGGAGCAAATGGTATAAAACAAGGTTAAAGCTTGCTCTTTTGGCCTGTTTCATTTTGAATGTCGCAAAAACTCTTTATCCACACAGTTTACGCAATCCCTGTCCAGAAAGTCAGCTGTGCAACAATCTTCTCTCTATTTCTCAAACTGTAAAACAGGTATATTAGAGGTATTATTGCCATTGAGTTTGTGGGAGTATTTCGTTCCTATTGAGATACTCAATCGATTGTATGGAGTTTAGGATGAGACTTTTCATTACTATCATATTCAACTGTGAACAGTAATACAGAAATAACCTTAAAAAAAGAGACACAAATATTCAAAGAATAAATTGATAGGTAAAAAATATTTGATGTTATACTCTTTCTACCAGAACTATATTAACATTTATTTGGTTTAACTTTTGGTTTTGTGTTTTTTTTTAATTTTCATTTTCTGTGTCTATATACTCTGCCAATATTGTAACCATGTTGACTTGAAGTAGTTTTTTTTAACTTTATCTTCAGAACATTGTATGTTTAAAGGTCAAAATTGTTAACTTATTTCCCTTTTTATTAGGAACAGAGTTTAAAATCAAGTCTAAAGTTTAAGTATTGAAACATTTCATTAACAGGCAAAACTCCTGTTAAAATCTCGTGTGTTTTACTTGTCATTTTTGCTGACCAAACAAAAGAAGCTCTCTCCAAAATACTATATCCCACCTTTGCCTGTCAAAATAATGTAAGTATTTTTTTTTCATCAGACTCACATTAAGATGAACTTGGTCCCAGCTTTTTTTGTTCTGATAGGAGTGCTTCTAGTGCAATTTCAAATGGGAAAACTGTTGGGTTTGTTTTTTTCCTTAATTTTGAAAAAAAACAAAACAAAACCAAAACCCCACAAACCAAAGAAACAGCAGCAAGTTAGAGGGCTATGAATTGTACAGTTTACTATATAAATGTCAGAATTAATTTGGTTTTAAACATTGTATAACACACACAGAGATCTGTGGTTAAGATAACATTTCTTTAATACAGCTTTCTGCCTTGGCATATGGCTGCTGTCTCTTTTCAGTCAGATATCTAAATACTCTTATGTATTAATGTCTACTTCAAAAACATCTAACTTTATTTAGTTGTCTAAATACATTTCAAGTTTTCTCCTTCGAATTCACACACACATTAGTCCCAAATTAGTATTGTTTTTTAAGGAACTTGTATATTAATATGTCTTCCCATAAGTATTGTAGAAAATAGAGAAGAAAATAGCTATTTATACTGCACCTGTGGTACACTGATTTAATTCTATACCAGATTTTATGGCATCCAGTGGTGCCTCTTCACATCTACATTACAGAGGTCTAGTCAGGATATATGGGATATTGACAGTGAATATTGGGTTCATGTGAATGTGAAGGAGATATTTAAATCATAACTATGGGTCAATACAGGTAAGTATCACATGTGAGCATAAGTGAGTGACACACAGTCCTATCTTACCCTCCATTTCCTCAAGTTGAAAACCAGTAATTCTTCCTATGATAAATTTATCCGAGGGTCCCCTACTTACAGTTTTGGTAAATATGTAAATACATGTGGGTACTTTCCACTAATGAAGGAAGACAGAGATTACAAAAGCTATGTCTTGAAATTATCTGGAAAAAAAAAAAATCAAATTTGTCTAGATTTAAAATATTCTACCAGTAATTCTTGTGTGTAGAACAGCTCTCGTGATTTAACCTTGGTAAGCAGCTCAGCCCCACACAGCTTCTCTCTCAATTCCCATCAGTGGGATGAGGCAGAGAATCAGAAGAGTAAAAATTAGAAAACTCATGCGTTAATATAAAGACAGCTTAATAGAGATAGCTAAAGTTGTGTGCATAAGCAAAGCAAAGTAATGCATTCATTCACTACTTCCCATTGGCAGTCAGGTGTTCAGCCAACTCCAGGAATGCAGGGCTCCATCATGCATAATGGTTACTTGGGAAGAAAAAAGGCATCATTCTGATCATCCTCTCCTTCTTTCTCCAGCTTTTGTTGCTGAGCATGATGTCATATGGGATGGGATATCCCTATGGTCAGTTGGGGCCAGCTGTGCCATCTGTGTGCCCTCCCAACTTCTTGTGCACCCCAAGCCTACTGGCTGCCTGAGTGGTGTGAGAAGTAGAAAAAACCCTGACTCCATGTAACCACTACTCAGAAATAGCTAAAACATCCCTGAGTTTTCAACACCGTTTTCACTACAAATCCAAAACACAGCCCCATGCTAGCTACTATGAAGAAAATTAGCTATTCTAGCCAAAACCAATACAAGCAGTGAGCCTGGAATAAAATACCATTTACATTCCCTTATTGTTTTTATAAACAAAATAGATAATTGTGCAATTACACAACTAGAGAAAATTTTAGTTGCTCAACTTGTACTAAAATTTTTATTCTGCATATACTATCTTCATAAAAAGAGAAATCTAAATGGAGACAAACATTTGAACTGCTGCTGAGTTTGACACAATGAACTTCACTGAGTCACGTGTGAGCCACTACTATTCATTCACCCAATATAACCAAGAATAACAATAAAAGTTTGTCCTGGTTTGTCCAGGACAGGGCTAATTTTGTGTGGAGCCAGGTTATTCTATACCATGCTGACGTCATGCCCTGGAGCCAGTTCCCCTGGGGGTCAGTTCGTGTTGAACTTCACTCGGTTCAGTCCCTCGCTGTTGTTCTGGTATTGTTTTTTTTTGTATTGCTCTGTTCTCACTGTTAATATCGTTCTTTTTTTTTGTTAACTGCAAGTGCTTATTACGTCTTGTTTTCTTGTATATATATATATTAAACCTTCCTTATCTCAACTCAAAAAGGCACTTTTAAACCTTTTTTTTCTTTGTCCATGACCTGTGGCCGAGGGGAGGGGGTGGGGAGCGGCGCAGCCGCAGCTCTTACTAAACCAACACAAAATTTTAATCCTACAAGGACCTCTTATGTTGCCAAAATTTTGTTCATTCTTGGGAAAATAAAACAAAATAAAACAATTACCAAAAAGCCCAGCCCAAATCCTTGCAATTCAGGAGTTTGGGTGAGACAAGAGAGAAGACTTTCTCAGTTTCTGAGAATTTTGGTTATCGTTGGAACATCCAGGCACCATGTTCTCAGTGCTGTGTTTTCTGAATGTCTGCCAAGTCCTCTTTAGGGTTATATGGTTCTTATCCAATACCATCACCAAGAGACCCACCCCAAGGCTGGGTAGTTATGAGTGGCAAGGTGTGTGGGAGAGCATGGGCAAGTGCCTAGGCCAGTGGTCACCCTCAGTGCTTTGGAATTTTGATCCTGAACAAATGCAGAGTCCTGATAAACTAGTAAAGCACTTAGAGAAGGTGTATTGTCAACCTGGCAACTCCCAGGAGACACAAGTCACTGCAATATGTTGGGGACTTGCCCATGCCTACCGTGTCCTGCTCAACACTATTCAGTGCCCTGAAGGGGAAGAAAAGGTCTCTGAAGCTGGAAAAAAACCCAATTGAAAGTGCTGCTGAACCAGAGAACGAACCTGTGCCAATATTAGTCACCCCTATACAGAAAAAGAAATATACCAAAAAATCAGTTCGTATAGTGAGGGATGAAGATGAACCAGGGCCATCACGAGAACAAGAGGATCTGCCAATCAAGCTGGCCCTGCCTAGTTAAAACTTCCACATACAGTAGACGGGGACAAAGTCCCTGTAGTGCATGTGAGGAATGTTTTGGGAAAAATGGTCTGGGTTAGTCCTGCCTCAGGCAAAGGCAAACCCATCCACAGGATTGCCTTTGCTCAAGCACCTGAGTGTACCTGGTGGGTGATGCAGGAGGACAGAGAGGTCCGATGTGTGCCTCACAGAGACTTAATTTTGCGTAAGAGCAACTGGTGCATGACAAAAAGAGGTCAAATGCTACATTTTTTTATAATAAATATAAATAAATATATAAATATACTATAATATATAAATATAAATTAATATATAAAATCAATATAAATAAATAAATAAATAAATAAAAAAAAAATAAAGCCTGAAACAGCTTTATTCTCAAAACTACAAACTGGAAGTGATAGTGACAGGTTAGAGCAGAACAAAGAAGTCAGAAATGAAGCAAGTGTCCAAGATAGGGTTGCAAAGATAGTCACCCCCATGGATCCATGGCATCTCGGGGGTGGTCCAAATCCTTCTTTGGCAGTGGACGATCACACAGGGGCCTGTCTTAACAGTCCTTTTATCCACCTGAGGCTCCCACAGCAATGGTGCATCTTCACATTCCTGTACATGTGGGCTTGACAGCGCAGAACAGCTGCAGGATGGTTTTTGCTCGGTAGTCCACCGTCGGCAGGATGTTTTTGTGGTCTGGATATTTTTGTGGTTGCCCTGTTCCAAGAAGCTGTTCTTTCTATCCCAGTCTGCAATTCAGTCTCTTACCCCACCCCATGGCTCAAAGGGTGCTTCGTGGCACATCACTGTAATAATCTTCTGTGGTGGTGATGTGAACATAACATAACATAGCTGGACCTAACTAACTTTGCAAATCCAAAACATGTCTCAGGCCGAATCTAGGGCCTAGCTTACAGCTCTGGTGAAGGAGGAGGAGGAGTAGGAGGAGAAGGAGGACGTGGGAGAGGTAATTGCCCACAATAACAATCACAAGGTAAAAAAACATATATAAGAATAATAGCTACTGTAATAGCTAATGCCATAATTGCCCCAAGGAAAATAGGAGTAGGTCCATCTTATCTCCTCCTGTGACTTTTCTGGCAGAACAACTTAACAGGTGTCTCTGCAGTGGCACAGCCCTCATAGTCAGTGTCGAGGTTGCTGTCAACGCTGCCTTCTCTCGGGTTAGGCTCTCCATACACAGCAAGAAAATAGGATTTCCACACCCCCAGCCCAGAGCATATGGGTGGTTAGGGGGTCCTGGGTATTTTATTGTTTCAAGTCTTGGGTCCATGGCAGTTTTGAAGGGGGAACAGCCAGTGAACTGTATTGTATTTTGTTGATTGTTAAATGGCTGCTGGTCATGATTCGGCCAGGACCGGGTTAATTTTCACCAGGAGTTGGCAGCCGGGCTATTCCATACCATGCTGATGTCATGCCCTGCAGCTGGGTGAGGGTATGCACTTTCGGGTCCACTCAGCTTCTCTGTGCACCTTGTATCCCTTGGTTTGTACCTAATTTTCTCACTGTTATTGTTGCTGTTGTTGTTGTTCTGACTGTTCTGTGTGCATTACCATTTTAAATTCTCCTTATCTCAACCCCAGGGTTTGTATTTTTCTTGGTCTCATGTTCCCGCCCGGGGGCGGGGATGGTGGGGGGGCAGTGGCATGTGATGCTCAGGCCCTGGCAGGGTCTAAACCACCAAAATGGTTTTGGTAAGTTTTATGGTATTAATGCTAAACATGCACTATTAGTTTTCAACTTTTCCTAATTGATACAAAGTTTAATAGTTTGTATGTTAAATATCTAAATATATGACCGAAATCTGTAAAATTCTTTATTTTGTTCTTTATTGTTAGCTACACTTCTGTGGAAAAATAGTCTAGATGCTTCTGAAAACAAGTAAAAATAAGCAGAAAAACCTTTGTTGTAATAACCTGATATTATTTCCCCTCCTGTTAGCATCCTATTTATTTTTGTCTCCAGCTTTTGTTTGCTTGTTTTTTAAATAAATGTTTTAACTTGAAAGGCTGACTTGTGGAGCTGGAATCAAGGGAGAAGATTACTCTTGTCTAATATATCAGGTCTTTAGAAACTATGAACTGTTAAAAAGGCTAAAATTCAAGGTCTGGAAGTAAGATGATTGTCAACTGTTCAGTATGTATTTGCTTAATCTTTGACTGGATTTGTTGTTAAGACTGAAATTATTTAGTAAAAAGGAATAGCAATTCATCAGAAGCTAATGAAGTATTCTGCCATACGTATACATATACATACGTACTTACATACATACATATATATATAAAAGAACTGGATTCAAACTAGTTGCATCACTTGGCTGTAGACTAGAATGTATCATTAAGAGAGGTGAAAGTCTGATTCACAAACCGTGATATAGTAGCAATTAATGCTTGCCTTTCCATGGGTAGTTCTGCAGAATTATTGATAAATTTTTGCTCATCTTCATTCTGTGGCTAAAAACTGATAAGATTCTACAATTAACAATAAAGCAGAGAAGACATGTTGCTGTTGTGAACTAAAAGAGTGTTCAAACCTGAGCTCAGAGATAATCAACCAAAAGCAGCTACTCAGATAAGTCGATAAAATAAATGAAGGTGTATTTGTTCAAGCACAAATCCTCTAAGTGTCTGCACTTTTAATGGCTAATGTGAAACTTTGAGTGGATTTCAAAGCAGCACATTGAAAGCATAGAGGACTGTAGGTGGCACATGGTTTGAGTTCATTACAACTGAATGCAATTCACTGGAGTTTAGAAGAGGAAGCCCACTCAATCGGTTAGTGTGATGAGTCTTGAAATCTTCTCATATAAGAGCATGTTTTAATCTTGGATCAGTAAAATATTGCCTTTGTGCTTGTTTTTCCCTTTCTTTCTTTTCCTCTTTTCTCTCCCTCCCTTACTACCTTCCTTAATTCCTTTTCTTTCCACAGTAGTCTTTTCCTCTCACTTTTGTAATGTCAATGAGACTTTCAAAAGGTCATAATAACTCCTGTTTTTTTTTCTAGGTTGGGCTTTTGTTTTCAGCAGCACCATTTGACAATGTGTGTCTGAATTACTCACATCTGACTGTACAGAATCTGTTAGAGATACTCAGTTGAGCAATACAGACCTGTGGGTCTCAGTTCTCAAAAGCAGAAATAATTAGGCTATTCCAGAGGAGGTTTCTCAACTTTGATGACCTACAACATTTTTTGTCAAGACTCTGAAGGTCTTCTTGGCCCTATCCAGCCTTCTCTGGGGCCTCCCACCACCCTGTCAATGTCCCAGGACTCCATTTCAGTTTAGTCCAGAGCCTGCAGTCCCTGGCCCAGTGACACCACAGCAGTGCCAGTCTCCAGCTCCTCAAAACCCTGCCTTGTCTGGTCATGAGCCACACGGAGTTCATGTCACCACCACGCTGTACTGAACTCATTATTTCTATGCATTACAAAAATGTAGCTGTACTTTTCAGGATGCGCTTGCTGCTTCCTTTAATAACACCTCCAGTACATCGGTTGTTCAGACTTACCAGTCAAGGGTTATCTTTCTTAACTCCTTATATAACACCTTAATTTAATAGAAAAATTCTTTTACAAAATTTGCTTCTTTCCAAAATCTTCTGAATGGCAGCTTTGCTTTGCAAATTAACTATATAGCAATCTGTATATCTTAGGGGGAAAAACTCCATGCTAATTATATTTCTGCAACAGTATCATTCTACATATTACTTACTCCCTTTCCAAATTTTCCCACTGATTGTCTTCTGTTTCTAAATGTGTGCCTATTGCTTTTATTTAGTATGAACTTTTTTAAAATAGGAGCTCATTCTGAGGTCCTAAGCATTAGATATTAAATAAATTATACTAAGGGTATTACCTTAACTGACCACTGCTTTCATCTCTGAGGTATAATTAATTGCAACATATAAATCCGAACACAGGAATAATCCTTAAATAGGTCAGAGAAATGTCTCTGTATTAGCTACAAAGGGCATAGTGATTAATAACCTCAGATTACATAAAAGAATGTCACCTTGAATGCCTATAAATTCTATTAAACTCGAGTTCTGGATGAATTGAAAATATCTCATATGCAGGCTTTTTAGTCCTGATGTAACATCCACTGACTGCTGTGAATGATCATGCTCCCTTTAAGTTTCCAACACTGTTTTCAGTTCAGCCTTCAGAGTGCACTGTTAAAATTTAACCTTGTACGAATTACAAAAATATTAGTAATAATCAGTTTTCCCTGTGGTTCTTTACACCGTAAAACCTAGGGTAAATTATTTGAAAATAATCTGTCTTTAGAGAATGTTAGTTTCCTTCATTGCACTTAAAAATTTTAGGTAGGATATATAAATCCTTAGCCTTGCAGTCTCTGTCATGGCTAATTCAATAATTTATTAGTAGTAATGAAGTGCAATGAAGTTGTCAGTACAATGTTATTCAATTATGGTAGGTTGCAATATCTTTTTTTTAATGTTTTTTTATGTCTAAACTAAAGCTGTAAAAAAAATTTCTCTAAGACTAGGAAGCTCAATATCTGTTATTTTTAAAGTGCTAGAGTGAATATTTAAATTACTTTAAACTAGTTCGATGAAACAAAATAAAACAAAACTTATAAACCTACTCTCTCCTACTTGTGCGTTCAAGTATTTTGCTGTAGAGGGATACGAAATCCACAGATGCCTTGTAAGAGCTCAGCTGAAAACAAGAGAACTGCCCCTGCCTAGAGCACATCAGTCCTGAGCACATAGTGTAACCGAAACCTGACTCTACAAGACATTTAGAAGAGGATTATGCTGTCCTTTAAATATCAGCCTGTTCGGGAAAATGGAAATAGGGGAAAGCAGGGAACATTAACAAAGAGACAGGACCAGAGGTGGAAAACTATGAAAAAAACACACTGCATCATACAGATTCTGAATTAGATTGAGTTAAATTAGGAAAAAATTGATCTGGGAATAATATGGGGATTAAGGTCATTCCTTCTCTTTCCTTCTTTTCTGCGTACTCACCTCTAATCAAGTAACTGCTGTATGTATTTTCTCCTGTACAACCTGTTCCCTGGTTAAAGAAACAATATTTAAAAAACAGGATGAGATTCATAAGAATTTTACTTCAAATGTTCTGTAAATCCTAACCACAATGAGGAAAGGGTTCACAGGTATAAGTAAAAGTGAAACTGGAGGAGCCATCTTGCAAACTTAAGAATCATAGAATCACAGAATCACAGAATTGTTATGGTTGGAAAGGACCTCCAGGGTCATCAAGTCCAACCTTCTCCTAGCATCACTCTAACCACTACACCACTACACCATATCTTCTCTAACCACTACACCATATCCTCAAGCACTGCATCTATTTGTTCTTTAAACACCTCCAGGGATGGTGACTCCACCACCTCTCTGGGCAGTCCATTCCAGTGCCTAACTACCCTCTCAGTGAAGAATATCTTCCTCATATCTCATCTAAACCCCCCC
>JAVFHW010055490.1:0-22373 GCA_032159205.1 Eurystomus glaucurus suahelicus | reverse complement strand
ACTCCCGTGTGCCCTCCCGCGCACCCTGACAGCCGCGCGCCAAAGAGCGAGGAGGCACCACTGCTCGCGCGCTGAGCACCGCTTCCGGTTTCGCCGCGTTTAAATCTCCCGCGGTTTCCCTGGCAACGGCTCCAGCCACGTGATGCTCTCGGCCTCTCCTGAGAGCGATGGCGAGTCGTGCTGGGTCTCTCCTTCCGCCCTCTGGCTTCCCTCGGTCAGGGAACGCCCCCGTCCGCCTCCCAAACCTCAAAAAAGGAAAAAAAAAAATAACGCTTCGGCCACGGGGTTTACCGGTACCGGCGTCGGTGTCTTGCTGTTCGCAGTAGTGGGAAAGGGTAGTGAGTAGCCCTGCATAATACAGTGTTTAGACTACTACCTAGATTATTTGTGCATCCGGACCTATGTTTCTAGTCCTGTACCCAGATCTTTGCCTGTGTATTAACTGTTGTGAATTTTCTGCAGAATGAAGGAAGAAAGAAAGTATAAACACAAAATTATGCATGCGTATCTGTTGTTAGATGGGTTGAGTTCTATTTCTAAGATCTACACTACAGGATACTGAGATATCCAGCATAGCTCTGAGAAATAGGATACTCCAAGTTACAATAAGAAACCAGAAAGAAGGTGCTAAATTGAAATAATATGCCTGAGTTTTGTCTGCCGTTGTCACTCAAAACGTGACTGAATTGCAATGAAACGTAAACCCCTTTAAAGCTGCTGTTTCTGCCACCCAGATAAAGTAAAAAAGAGAACTTTTCAAAAGGACTGCCACTGTGACATATAATCATTAGCTACAGCTCTGCCTAAATGGCTGGAAATATAAGACAATGGAAGGTCAGGAAGAAATGTTAAGAGCTATTTCAGGTGTTGGACTTCGTAATTGATTATGCACCTTAAAATCAATATAAGACTTCAAAGGTGCCTGAGACAAGACTACAGGTCATAAGAGTGGAGTTTGAAAAAAATCAACTTCATATTGCAAATGCTAATATACCATAGCTAACCTAGAGATGCAAACCATTTTAACTACATGAAGATATGTGGCATCCAAAATTATTTATAAAAGAGATCATTAGCTAGGATAAAAGACTGCAATGTGGGGATCAAAAGGAGGTATAAAATAGACTTAACTGTCATTTACCTACCCAAGGAAATGATGGCACACTGGTGAGAAATCCATCCTAAGGGTAGTATCTAAGTAACAAAAATACAAAAGGCCTATGAAAACTCTTTGAGATATGCCAAAGTTTAACCTGTATTAGATGGACGTAGCTTACTTCATATAGAGTCAAATGAGGCAAACCAGACTATGAGTGTACCAGCAAGCACTGCTGTGCATTAAGTTATGGAAAATTCCAGTGTCAAATACTGCCAAAAGAGACAATAACAGCTAAATGTTGTTATACATTTGGAAACACACCGGCAAATTCCTAAAATAAAATGACTTACTTTTTTCTCTTGATCTACTGGAGTCTTAGATATGAAGGGATAATAATGAACAAAAAAGCTCAGCTTCATCATGAGAACACTGGTCTTTCAACACAAACATGAATACGTTAGATGTTCCCACTCCCTGTCATCAGCCAGTGTTTCCTTTATCAATGATTTTGGTTTCAGAATCACAATTTTCATGACAATGTACAAACAGAAATACTGAGGCACAGGTATATAAGACATGACTGATCTCCTTGGGTAACAGACAACATATCAAAGAGCCACACAATCTCTTTTTTTAATTCATGGTGGGAGGCATATGACTAAAAGTTAATAGAATCATAAAGTAGTTTGGGTTGGAATGGACTTTTAGAGGTCCAACCCCTAGATTTCATTGTCTACATTTTCTCTAAATTCCTTCTAGGAGTACTTCTAAAAAGTAGTTTACCTCATCATTAAGTGAAGGCCTGATAATACATCCAGAATTGTAACTATACCTTTCTCTGCACTGACTGTAAGGGCAGTAAACAATTTCAGATGCACACATCTGAAGCGAGGTAAGGTAAATCCTCTCTACACTGATTTCTACATTGGTGCCTGCAATGCATAGGGTTAAGATAACCAGTATAGCTCTTAAAAACTGTATCATCATCATTGCTGTAGAGTATGGAAAGGATGCCATCAAAATGAGGAACAAAACCACCTGAGTGCTGTCAGCTGCTGCTAACACACAGTCAAGAGAAACAGTAGATCCCTGGCAATAGCTAGAAAAGTGCCTAAAGAGCTAGAAGAATTTCGGTGAGAGGAGAAAGGATGAGGTGCAACTCCCCTATTACCAAACATCTTCCTACCACTCCGAGTACAGCAGGAACAGTACATTAACATAGTTCTGCCCAGATTAATATACCCTGCTTCCTATCATGAGTCACAGAATTTTTAAGTTATATGAAAGAGCTACTGTGGCACACAGTGATTTAATCTTTTCACACTGAGCTCTCCCAGTAATAAGCAACCCCAGATCACTGCAGCAAATGTGTTTCAGATGAGGTTATGAGTCATTTTCAGGGAACAAAAGTAGCCCATTTAAGTCTCACTGCTGCTGAGTACGTGTACTGAGTACATGTTTCAGAGTCCTTCATGTACAAAATACTCTCACTGCCTGCATGCAGCCAAACCTGTTGTTACTATTTTGCATTTAATAGGATTTCTATAACCAGGTAAAACACCTCATTATCGGAACTAGTCTCAAATAATACATAGGCAATGCTTTATGTATTAGGTAATATTCTCCAAGATTTCAAGACATGTCCCAGATTTTAAGAGCTGTCACCTCATCATTTAAGCTAAAGATTTTGAAATGTTTTTAAGTATTGATTATTTAAGCCTCACAACACCTTTGTGACCAAGTAAATGAGCATTATAAAGGCAATTTCCATTGCTGTCACAGAGTTTTAGAGTGATGATGAAAAGTTGCTCAGAGGCCAGGCATTAGAAACCCCAGCTGAAAAGAATTGCAAGTATATTTGCATAGGAAGCCAAAAAAGTACAGAAATTGACCCAGAAGGCGGCATAATTGTTTTCTATTAATATACAAACCAAATGGCTTTCTTTCCTGAAAATGAACGAGCTACATTTGTAGAGAATGGTCCTTTCATCAAAAGGTATGTTTCAATTTAGAAGGAAAGATGGAAATGGAACAAGGAAGCAACCAAAAAAAGGAGATCTATACCTCATATTCTTTGTTTGTAGGGAAGAGGATGGGAAATACAAAGGTTGGTACTGTCATGGATTGAAAATGAGGATCTCAAAACTCCAGGGTTTTGTGCCTGTCTCCTTCCAGAGAGTGGCATCAGCCACTAAGAAGTTTTGACTACCTAGCATGCTCCATACTTACCTATCTGTGTGCTGTATTTGTATCTGTTTTACTTATTCCAATGATAAAAGGAGAAAAATTGATTAAAACATGGGTTATCCCTCCATTTAAAATAATCTAGTTAAAAATGTTCAACTGCAAATTTTGCTGTGGTCCTGACTGCTGATGTAAAAAAAGGTATATTCTGTTTGCAGTTAAAGAGGGCCAGGCATTACCCTTTGAGAAGTCACAGGAAATACTTCACAGATAAAGGACACAGTGGGGGTATAGATGGCTTATAAGTTACCAGCACAATTATCATCATGCAGTATTATTTTTCTATGGGTTTAGTCCAAAGAAGATATCACACATATCTACTTTCTCAGGTATGTTGTTGAAATACAAAAGTTAACAAGACTCTGCAGCTGAATCAGAGAATCAAACTACTGAAGGTACTTTTGCATATGACACTTCTACATTCTCTTTAACCAAGACAACTGTCTTGTGTTTCGTGAGCTTTCATTTAGAAATACTTCAACAGCAAGAAGTGATTCTTTCTAATCCTCAAAATGTAACATAATTTGTTTGGTTAGGAGCCATAATTATCCAGAAAAACAAGTTGAATTTGAGTATAAGAACAGAAAGTATTTGCTCATCAGTAACAGTACTTGTTGCTATTCTTCATGAATCATGATAGTGGTTGTATTTCACAAGGAAACGGTAGATTTTCATGAGATGTTATTATCTCTCCAATTCACTTAACAGAAACCTCAGAACGACCAGCCACACAACAAAAAATCTGTGCCTGCAAAGAGTGCAAGGACAAATACAATGATCCTATTGTAATTCAACATCAACAACAAATAATTAAACAGTGAGTGAACCTGACAGAAGACCTTTAAGATGTTGCCAAACTCTATATGGATAAACTGAATGTTTACAGCACATCTAGTGATTTCGTCAGTCTTAATTGTAACTGTGGCTGGGTGAAAAGCTCACATGCTCTAAAAGTAATGAAGAATGTGTCAAATATTTAAACAGAAACAATTAAATTCTGCCAAAATATTTGTCATTCTGCAAATAATAAACGGGGGAAAATGATGGCAGTTGCAAGAAAAAGTCTATTGTCTTCACAAAAGAAATTGCATTACACAGCAACTTTGAGTAGTAAACACTGAGTATATTTAATATCAAGAGTTTCTTCCCCCCTCCCCCCCCCCGTAGAAATATTTACAAAATACCTCGCATTTTAAATAGCAAAAAGAATTCCTCAGTATTGACAAGCTCACATAATATATGCTGTTATTACTGACACATAAACAATATATTCAGTGTACAAGGTCAGGTTGAATGTGGCTTTGGGCAACTTGATCTAGTGAAAGATATGCTTGCTCATGACAGGGGTTTGGACTACAAGATCTTTAAAAGTCCCTTCTGACCCAAACCATTATCTGATTCTATGATTCCATTGGTTGTATTCTTGATTATTCTGTATAAATTAGGAATATTCCCTGTGCCTTAAAAGGAAGCAGCACAGAGCTGAATAACGTAGCTGTTGAATTGATGACATAATTTAGCAAAAAAAGCGTGTATTCAAAAACTGTGTAAGAAAATCTCTATTTATTTCTGCATTGTGCTTTGGAAGATGAGTAAACAGGGACAGGAAAGTATGTAAATGATGGACAACAGTTATTAGCTGTAACAGTAAACCCAGCAAGGAACACACATACACACAAAAAGGCAAAAATAATCTAAAAACATATTATAATTTGGTGTGGTGGTATATAAAAGTTTTATACCAGGTTGAATTACTGGGTTTTAATGGCTATATTATTCACCCTCGTTAAATCTGATTTTAATACTTAAGATGGGAGACCTGAACAAAAGAAAAACATTAAGGGTTAGTTCATTGTGTATGCTGAGGAACAATCTGAAATTCATTACAGGGTAGAGAACCAACTGCAAGTTGTCCATGGAAGAAAAAGTGCTTCAGGAATGAGAAGTCTATTAGCAGACTATTGGAAAACTGAATGTCTCTTACTCAAACCCCAGTTCAGAAATCCAGACTGGAGAGCAGAATGAACAGAGAAGATTTTGGACTTCATGAAAACCCAGATTATTTATGGAAAGCACTGCCAGAAATATTCTGAACTATCCTTTGCAATTGTGAAGAAAACAGTTCCAATGTAATCAGAAGATCATTGTCTTTACTGGATGACTCATTACTCCAGAGATCAGAAGAAGGACTGAGGCAGGCTTCAATTTTAACATTTAATGTTTAAAAAATGATGGACATTTTTTAACTTTTCTGTTAAGAAGGTCTTTAACATATTAAAACTTCCATCTTGCTAAATAGATTTTGAATGGTACTTTTTTGAATAGGCAAAACTGTTGTAATGCAGTGGTCTTCAAAGTTTTAATCAGACAACAGTATTCAAAGTTTTGGAGGCTAAATCAATCAGACAATTGCCCTCAAGGCTTTAGTCAGAAAAAACTATAGTCTTGCCCAATGCTTCAAGCTGAAATGAACGAGTATTATAGCTGTTAAATTCAAGGCAGAGTCACATAGATCCCAGGATTAATCTGGCCAATATGAGGTCCATGGAATTTTTTTTAACTAGCAACAGTGAAGAAAGAAGATGGCTAACCCCATTTAAGTGAGGAATCATAGACTAAGAGAATAACAGATTAGAAGGAACCTCAAGGATCACCTGGTCCAACCTTTCTTGTCAAATCCATGGTCTAGACAAGACAGTCCAGCTCAATCTTAAAAGTGTCCGATGCTGCGGAAAAGGAAAAGGTGGTCCAGGTTGAAAAGCGAAGGGTGCTGGGGTATGTGGACAAAACAGGCCTTGTAATCAACAAAAGAGCTAAAGAGGGTCCCATACTAATGTTAGTAAAGCCAGATCCATTTGGAGTTTAATCTGATGAAGGATGTGAAGAGCAACAAGAAGGGCTTGTACCAGTATATTAGCAGCAGAAGGAAGGTGAGGGAAAATATGGGTCCACTGCTGAATGGGGCAGGGACCCTGGTGACAAAGACCATGAAGAAGGCCAGGATACTCAATGCATTCTCCACCTTGGTCTTTAATGGTAAGATTTGCCTTCAGTAATGCCAGGTCCCTGAGACCAGTGGGAAATTCTGGAGCAAGAAAAACTCCTCCTCCATACAGGAGGATCAGATTAGGGAACCTGTAAATAAATCGGGCATGCACAAGTCCATGGGATGTACCTACAATTGCTGATCAGTGTCACTGTGAGAACTCTATCACCTTCAAAAAGTCATGGTGGTTAAGGGAGGTGGCTGAGGGCTGGAAGAAAGCAAATGCCACTTCTACCTACAAGAAGGACAAGAAGGAGCCAGGGAATTACAAGCTGGTCTGCCTAGTTTTGAAGCCTGGGAAGGTGGTGGAGAAAGTCCTTCTGGAAATAATTTCCAAACATGTTAAGATTAAAAGAAGGCGTAACCATAGAAATCAATACAGGGGCCAGTACTGTTTAATATTAATATTAATAAATATTAATATTAATGACCTGAATGATGGGGCAGAGTGCACTTTCAGCAAGTTTGCAGTTAATACAAAACTGGGAGGAGTGGCTGATAAATCAATTACTTGTTCTGTTATCCAGAGAGACTTAGACTGTAGAAATGGGTTGACTAGGATCTCAGGAAGTTGTACAAAGGGAATTGCACCTTGGAAGGAACAACCTCGTGTACCCATATGTGACGGGTTTCATACCCGTTGAAAGGCTTGAAAGCAGCTTGGCAGAGATGGATCTAAAGGTCTTGGTGGACCCCAAATTGAACATGAACTGCCTATGTATCCCTGCAGATAAGAAGGCCAACAGCTGCCTGGGCTTTATTAGGAAAAGCATAACCTGAAAGTCAAAGGAAGTGATCTTTCCTCTTTGCTCAGCCCTGGTGAGACACACACGTGCAGCACTGTGTTCAGTACTGGGCTTCTCAGTCCAAGAGAGACAGGGATATACTGGGACGAGTACAGCAAAGGGCCATGAAGATAATTAGGGTATTGGAGAGTCCGACATACAAGAGGAGGCTGAGAGAGCTGGGGTTGATTGAACCTTAAGCAGAAAAGATTCAGAAGAATTTGATCAATATTGTATTCATAGATGAAGCAGGTGGAGCAAGGGATGAGAATGAGGAGGAAGAAGTGGCAGAGAAAAGTATTATGGATTTACCGCAACACCCAATTCCCATCCCCAGTGCCACTTGGAGATGGTAGTCAGGAATGAAGATAAGTCCAAGAAGAAGGGAGGGGTGGAGGGGGAGCTGGTTTTAGATTTGTTCTATTTCTCATTATCCTACTCTGATTTGATTGGTAATAAATTCAGTTCTTTTCCCCATGTCTGTGATGCCTATGATGGTAATTGCTGTCCTTATCTCAACTCACAAGTTTTTTAATCTTATTTTCTCCACCTGTCCTGTTGAGGAGTGAGACTTGTAGAGTCTCCATTCCTGAAGAAATGCAAAACCCAACAGGTCAGGACCTGAAGCAACCTGCTTTAGTAAACCCTGTTTTGTAGAAGGGGATTAAATTAGGTGGTCTCTAGAAGTTCCTCCAGCCTCACCTGTTCAATGTGCAATTTAAGCTTTCTGAAGTCTAGTTTAAGTAGGACTTGTATTACATAGGAATCACATTAGCTCCCTGCAGAAGGGCAAATTTCACTCCTCAGTGTTCAGCTACGTACATGTGCCTTCAGGTTGAGAATAAAATTTTAAGATCACAGAACACAACTTAGAGGCAGAAAAGTTGGAAAAAATAAGTGACTGTTCTTATGTAACTGAAAATGGTGCAGTGGAAATATTTATATTGCAACATACCCATGTATATTTACTTCACTTCAATGCAGAAAATCTTGCAGAAAAGTGCCTTATGCTGTAATAATAATCAGTTCTTATTAAGTTCAAGATCATGTCTTGACATGATTTATTTATTTTAAAATAGAGAATATTTGCTTAGCCCTGAGGATGTTGCTTGAAAGAGTGAAATATTTCTACAGGCAAATATGGTGAAAATTAAACTGATTTATGTATACAAAGGCAGGAAATACTAATGCCTTGAAATAACGAAAGCATATGGTAATGACTGACACTAAGAGCAAATTGTAAAATAATAACAAGACTGTAGAATAAATGCCTACAACCAGTAGATATCTCTAGAGTACTCTTAAATGTCTGATCACAATGAATTATGAATATTTCCTGGGTTTGTTCCTTTCCCCGTGGAAGACTGATCACTGACCTGCCTAGCACATGCTCTGTGCACTTGCTCAAGGACAATCTAATCACAGAAAATACAGAGCAGCATGTGTTAAATCCCAACCCTAATCAAGGCTAAAGGGGAAAGGCCACAATTTCTACCACATTTGAAAAATTTAAAGCACTTATCAGCCCTTTGCAGGAGAGGACTCTGATGGCTCTGCATTTGAAAGAGAATAATCATGTGGCTATCAGCTCTGCTGTTTCAGGCTGTGATCATTTTTAAATGTGAAAGTAAAAGTCTACAAGAAAACCTAAGAGTGCATATTAGAAGCAAATCACATTAAGTAAACTAATCAAGATGTACTCTGGGGTAAAAGCTTGTAGTCTATATTCATTTAATACACAAAATAACATAACAAATACAGACATTGCAGATCAAGCTGTGGTTTACTATGATGAGCTAGTCATTAAAAGCAGATAGATATCTGAGAAAGTCAACACTAAACAGATGTCCAGAAGGCTTTTACCACTACCCATAATGCCTAAGGCTTTCCCATGTGTGTCCTGGTTGAGCTAAAACAGAGCTTATTCTGTTCAGTGTTTTTACTTTTCAGTTAACTCTCTTCTAAGTAATCGAACTTTCTGAAGTTAACAGCATATTTTCACAGACAGTGTCTGCTTCTAGCAGTGATAATGCTCGATGTTTAGAGTTACTACAAAGGACTGGTGTGCAGAAAGGTTCTTGCTTATACTTGCTCCTACGGAGACCGAGGTCACTGCTAAGTCTTGTGTACCATACTGGGGGTGCACTAAATAAGAGATCACAATTGTGGGGAGGAGTGGATAGGATAAGTGACCATAAACTGACCAACAAGATATGCCATTCTATAATTAATATAAAGCTGAGGCATCACAAGGGTTAATCTCTCTTCTTCAATGGCCCGAGTCCAAGGAGGATTCTGTCCGTCCTGCCTTCAATCCAAATCCATGTGTTCCTGAATCCAGTTCCAGAATTCAGCTCCTGAATCTGGTTCCCATCTGCTCTGAGTCCAGTCTGGGACTTCCCCAGTGCCTGCTCTACAGCATCAGTGGTGATGGTGACATAACTGCCATCAGGGAGGTTGGGTCTGACATTGTTTTTATATATATTTGTATATATTTCATTTTACTGTTATTGTCTTATCAACACAGTTTTATTTTTCTTTTCCAATCCAAAAGTGTATCTCACTTATTCCTTTTATCTTCCCCTTTGGCAAGTGTGAGGGGTTGATAGAAAGCATCTATCATTCATCTAGTGGCCAGACCAGCCCTAACCCTTGACACTGTGAAAGACTGCCAGTTTCCCATTTTAAAAAGTAGTTGTGACTATTTCTGATTGCAAACCCTAAAGCAAGTTGAAAGGACAGCTTTGAAACAGCCTTTTCCTCTTCAGATTCTTACCTGGTGTAAGACCACAGTAATCTTTCAGGGTACCAGAAAAGTCACCTGAGGCCACAAAGCTCTTTCAGAATTTGTCTAGAACTAGTAATTCACGTGGAGTGGCAGCCATCAGCTCCAGCAGCAGGAGGCTGCTGCTTGCAATTGTCTGCACAGGTAAAATTTGCTCCAAAATCTTCACAGCCTCTCTGCTGTAGTCTGGGCTCCTTCTACAGCATTTGAGAGGACAGGTGAATGGTAACTTCTGGCCATGGCATATAAATATCATAGCTGCAGATACATTCCTTTGCAGATGTGTGAGTGTGCTTTAATATAGAGGCAGTTAATAAGCTTGTTCATTTGGGTAGAGTGTTTTCATATCAAAATGAGTACAGTTGAACAGGATTATGATTGGCAAAGTCATGTGTGATCTGTTTATATACATTCCTTTATTAAAAAACACTACAGAAAAAAATCACTACTATTTAAAAATAAAAAGATTCCTCTTGTCATTAAGTCAAACTGTATTTGCTATTGTCAGGCTGTTTGACAGCACAGCCATGCTGTAGGTGGAACAGAGATGGTAAGACAGAATAGCAAAATATTTTTATTTTGCTGAACTGAACATGTAAATTTTGTCATGGCCCACTATACACTCAGATGTTACCACATATGAAAAGGTGAGGAAGAACTGGAAGCAGGGTTGTGTACAGCCACTCCCAAAGTAGATTAGGGTATGACGCATAGTCTAGAACATTAAGCACTCCTGAGACATTTGGATAAAACAATTTGACTCCCTTCTTATGTCTTACTGAAATATACATCTGGTGGATAAAGGCAGATCATTTTCATAGCAGTATAGAACCAAATATACTTATCCTTTTTCTCATTGGCATACTCTTGCCAACATTATCAATACTAGCTGTTCAAAGCATTCCAATACCATGACTGAAGTGTTCTAAGGTGTTGGAGCATTGTAAAAGTAACATGTTTGTTGTTATTTTATTGACATTCTGGGTGTAGACCATAGGGAGTAAAGTAGATGAACCTATCTGTTTTTCTAGAATAATATTTTAGCTTTTTCCTTAAAGTTATAGGTGATTCTGAAATAGGAATGGTATCTTTATCAAGTAAATTATCGCTGCATAGCAATGAATCCAGGATTCCTTGAGCCTGAAGGAGAGCAATCAGGAAGGTGAAGTATATAGCTCAGTGACATGGGTATTGACCTAAAAACTGGGAGATCAGCATTCCAGTCCTGCTCTAAATACGTGTTTTGTTTGTAAAAGGAAGATAATGTTACTTCCTTTGGAAGGGGGACCAGAGCTAACATTCTCCACTCGTGAGTCAGTACCCTGAACATCACGCTCAAGAAAAGAACACCATTCCAAGTCTTTTGGGAGGTCCCAGCTGTACCGGAGGAATGTGTGCTCTACAGGAGAGAGAAGTGGGAAACAATGAAAATCAAGTAGGGAATAGCATGAGGCAAGTGGTAAACCAGTCAGTTGTGTCATGGAGGAAGCCGTTCTGGGCACGCACAGAGGCAGAGCTGTATGTTCTTGAGGCACATACCAGAAATGTCTGGTTTCTCTAGGCCTTACATTCTTTTGAACTGAAGAAAGAAAAAAACCTAAGTTCAGTCTGTCCCATACTAATCTGAATGTCAAAATAAAATAAATAAATAATCAGTTCATACTGTGACACCAAGAGCTTCAAACTGCTGATCACAAGATCCAAAACACATATCAATACTTTGGAGAATCTGAAATGACCTGAAGACTTTCTTAAAGTGAGAAAACCAAACACAGGATTTAGCAGCAGCATTCGCAGCACAATAAAGTACCTGAATGAATGTAAAAGGGTTTTAGAAGAACAAAAGGACTTTTTTTTTCTTTTTTTTTTTTTTAAAGATTGCATAATCTTCCAATTCCTGTTTAAGAAGAGTTTGAAACTTTGTTTTTAATATTTCTCAGAAGTCTTAAAGATTTTAAGGTGCAGAGAAAATATATTCTGAAAACAACTGTTATGAAATAGAAGCAAGTTCAAGGAGTCTCTCCTTCTAGTGTTTCTGAGCACTGGATCTGAATATACACATAACCTCCATACCTCCCTCTCTAGATTATGCCAGTTTTAAGATAAGTAGTGAATCTTAACTTAGTAATAGTATTTAAAAGTGTATTTTCTTTTACAAATACTTAAGTCTTAAATATGAAATTGTTTTTCACTTGGCTTTAAAGACCAAATATTCTGAAATTTTTACTAAAATCTAATAAAAATTGAACAAAATAATGAAGTACTGCAATAATTTAGAGCGGCAGTTAAAACTACAACCGTGGCAACAATGAATAAGAAAAACAAAAGGTACTTTCCATCTCTGTGTTGCCATGATTATAGAGCTATAATGGAAGAAATAAAGATTTATTTAATGAAATATTTTTAAATGCAGTAATTGTTCAGATCCTGCCAAGCTCTGCTTCAAATTAAATGCAAATGTATACACATGTATAGAACAGCTGGGATAGTATAGTCTAACAAAAAAGTGACTGAAAGAGAACATGACTGTCTCCATCTGGAAATTAAAGGTTATATGTCAGGGAAAGAGAATACCTGTGCAAGCTATATTACTACATCAACAAATGGAAATTAACCAATTGTAGCAGCATCCAGTCATAAAATTGAGGGAAGAAAACTTTCTAACGATCAGAGTAGAAATGTTCTGGAAGAGGAAGAAAAATAGTGCAAAAATTAAAAAAAAAAAATTAATTCCCACCTATAGTACGTCTAAGTTGACATAGAACTAATTTATAAAAAGAATTCAGTGTCATAATGCCTATGGGTACACCTACATTAAGAAGTAACCTAGTAAAAATTAGGAGTAGGGGTAGATAGGTGGATCAGTGGAGGTGATCCTGATTAGTCAACATCCACAATAAATGCATTTCATGGGGGGCGTGTTTTTTACTATACGCTCGTCCCAAGGACTGAATGTCCATTAGCAATTGCATGAAATATGCACTTGGCATATATTTTCCAGCTTAATTGCATCGGAAAGTAATCCAGTTTGTGGTCTCTGATGCACCCATCTGGTAGCAAAACCAGAATCTGATAAATTTTGAGAGGGAAGTTGCATATAGTCGTTTACTTTATTTTCTCTTTTTTAATTCTTCTGTAGCACCAGAGATGTTTTAGAATGTATGTTCACATGTAACAAGGGAGAATATAAGGATTGGTTTATTAACCTGTTCAGCAGAAAGCAGCAATAGAAGATGCACAAGGCCTTGCGGTGTTTCCAAGTTAAAACATGTTTTGTGGAAAGTGATGGGTATCAGGGTCTTTCACCTGTTAATGTTGCCTAATAGCAATTTTTATTCTTATTCTATTAGAGGTGTAATCTTAAAAATAATCATACATAAAAATACAATTTCTGTCAGTAGAATGTACTTTCATAATATAGGTACAACTGTAGATAGAAGTTAGAGCTAAGAGGGTACTCCAGGAAACCAATTCATGGTGGATTTCCAGATTTTTAAATGCATTTTTCTTTAAAAAAGTAACCTAACTCTTCACAAAATTATTATCTACAAAAAATACAGTTTTACATCTAGTCATTCCTTCTTCATTTTGACTGCACTTTATATATTATAATATATAATGCAAAAGAAATACATTAAACAATAGGTAATTTCAAAAGGAATTATTAATACATTTCACTTATAAAATATAAAAATAGTGTATTTCAACATTTTTAGGACTCCCTTGTTCCCCTTATTCCCCTGCCTTAAAATGACGTATTGACAAAATCAAAATCAATTTTATGACATCTTTTGATCTTGAAGAATTGGACTGTTCTGCAGAAAATGGCCTGACCGAATTTTTGTCTAAACTGTTCTAGTGGCAATGTTGAGCATGCATCATCAGCCACAAATTATAAGCTGTTTCTGGTTAATCTTTAGAAAAGATATAACAGACTTAATCTGCAGATTAAAGCAGATTTCTGTTGCCCAGAGACCCATACTAACTCTTTCATAAACACAGTTACTGAATCTCTAGACGCCACTTAATACAATGATAAAAGATAAAATATCATTTTAACAAGACAGTAAAATTACTATTACCCTAAGAAGGACAAAGCTGATGCAATGCAAAGCATCCTATTCAGGACAAAGCATCCTATTCAGGAAAGTACATGAGAATAGATGCTTATAGATAGGTCTGGTTACAGTGCTAGGGGATTTTAGGATTTTATTGGCATCATTACCGCGGTACAATTTAACACCTATTATTCCCTAAAAAAATTTACTTTAGTTACTATTCAGAGAACAGCTGAAGTGCTTGAAATTTGATGAGGGGAATAACGAAGAGGAAACAAGGGTTGATAACCCTTTCAGGAAGACAGACTACTTTGAAAGAAAACCTTTGCAAGTTCATCTCATTTCTAATTTCTGCAGCAAAACGAATTATATAATGGGTCAAAGACATACGTATGAGCTTCTCTGAAAAAACTTCTAAACCTCAGTAGAAAAACTACAATTGTTTTATTTTCCTAATTGGATCAGTACCCAGTATCCCTCTGCAATACTTCATACTGGTTCTATAACACAGCCTCTGTCCCTGCTTCTGGCTTATGCCTGACCACGATAGAACTCTCCTGATAACCCAACACAGGGAGATTTGCACATTAATTATGCAGTAATGCTTAAAAAACCCCACTTCTTTACATTTGGTTTGATAATTATTTAATTGTGTGCTGTATTACTTGTTTATATGTTATACTTACATTAGTTATTACTCTAGGTTTACAGTTGATATCAAGTACAGAATCCACACAACTAGGCCCTGTGTCATCATCTAGTAGGAAAAACATGTAAACACAACACACCTACTTAAAAGGATTTATAACTTTAGTAGTTGCCAAGTGCTTCCACTAACATTAAACCAAGGCCCCCAACTGTCCTGCTTTGTTCCCTTCTGGATCTCTATAATATATTGACTCCTGTTCAAAAGCCACATGGGGGCAACTGAAAGGTGAAAAGTAATTCCATGCATCAAGCTCAACTTTGTAATTCAGCTGGTGGAGAGGACTGGTGTGGTTGAAGTAGCCTCTCAGGTATTCTGTTCTGCTTTTCACAGCAGTTAAAACCAACATGGCAATGAGATCTGTGTCCACAAGAACATGAACATTGTACAGCCTGGCTGTTTTTTTCTGATTTACACCAAAAAACCTCTGTTTATTCCATTAATTTTTCTCTGGCAGAAGCCAGTAATTTAGCATAGGCACCACCTCTTAGTTTCTTTCTTGATAGAAACAAATGGTTAACGCAGAAGAGGATGGCTCCATACTACTTTATTCCTCTCTAATGTTTTCACCATGTAGCAGGAATTTACCTATGGAGTAATGCATTTATGCTATATAAAGGCTTGTGGAACAGCTTATGGTTTTCCCCTGTGATATTTCCACATATAGATATCTCATTGATTTGCTACTCTGATGGCCAATACTATAACAAAATGTATGCTGTTATTGCTTAGGTGGAATATTTCAAAAGGTTTTAATTTTCTCACTTTTCAGTTAGCAAATATATAGAGTTACAGGCTAAGATGTGGATACATTAGAGATAGATCCGATGTTGTGACACTGCTTTGCGAACAGTTCTTTCCAGAAATTGACCCACACACTTTGAACTTCAGAAATGTCTCTTCTGTATTGCTCGATCTTCTTTTTCCATCTATTACTTTAAAACTTAATAGGATATGGATAATGTGGGCATACCACTAGTCATGCTTAGGCTAGCACCAGTCCCATGAGATGAGCCTTCCAAAAATTCTGTCTTTAGTGCATTTGAATTCATTAAGGGCTAAGCGCACTCATCTTTCTGCTGCTGCCTGAGATGTTAACAAATGCATTGGCAATGATCACAGCTAATCAGCAATGTTCACTTTCATAGATGTGCATCCCAGGCACAGCACACCTATTTCATATTCTGAGCTGTACAGATGTAAAATGTATAGGTTTTGTCTTGCTGATTTTGTACTCTGTTGTTCTGCTAGCCTGCAGTTTTATTTTAACTGCTTCATAACTTATTAATACTACTTTTCTCTAATCCTCCTTCAGCAAACACAGCAGGGTAGCCTTCATTCAAGCAAAAGTCACAGTAGTCCAGGTTGTCTGTTAGACTCTGCACCTACACAAAAATAAGATTTTAAAAACTCATGGTAGAATTAGATTTAGACTTGGGGGTTTAGGACTCATTATTCAATACTTATTGAGGAAGAAGCATGATTTTAAACCAAAGTGAACTCTGGGAATCTAATAATTACCTTACTTCTGGTATGACTGTGGAAAGCTATTACATACCAGCCTATTATATTTCTTTGTTACATCACTCTACACTTCCTGAAAGTCATGTACTTTTCTGCACAGAGAAGAACTCTAAGCAGATGCATTGAAAAAGAACAGATGTGTTCACAGAACAAATTTTCTATGCTTCATTTTCCACTATGTATGTTTGTTTGTTTATTGAAGTAGGAGGCATAATTCAGACAATGGATGGTGTAGGACCTGACTATCCATACAAATGATATCTGTTTAAACGTTGACTGGAAAGGACAATTAATTTTGATGGATTTTCTTGGGTCTATTTGTATGCTTAGAATTTCTATAACATTCTTTGAAAACTAACAGGATTTACACCATCCAGTCACCTTTATGGGGTGAAACTTGCAGTTGGTCTTAGGAAACTCACTGCTATATACCTGTTACTATTGAAGGGCAAGAGACAACCTTCCCTACAGGTGCTGCAAAGGGAAAGCTTTCACATAGAGAGATCAATATAGATGAACCTATCCTACTATTAATTAAGGCTTTTGTTAGCCTTCAAATTAACTCTTGGAATAAAACATTTTAAAAATATGTACAAGAAGTCAATAACCAAATCCTAAAGCCTTTGAGTGAAATTTCTGAATGCTAATTTTCTTCAAAACTGTTTCACCAGAGTCTAGTATTTGTTCACAGGAAAGGAAATGATATACTGTTTTCTTTATTTTTAGTGATTATGTCTTTTGTAAAGAAAGTGTGCAACAAGAATATCTGTAGAAACTCCAAGGAAAGCCTTTCACTCTGCCGTTTATTGATAAATTCTATCTTCTGCATTAATTTTAAAACATCATTAGTTAAAAAGATTAAGTTTAGTTTAATATCCCTTAGGTTTCTTGAAGTCACGTAGTAATTAATCACCCTCTGCAAATGTTTTGTGATTGATGCTATAAGGCACAATAGGCTGGATTAATCAAAGAGATAACAAGTAGATTTTCACTTCTTGAATATTAATGAATAACTGGAACTCCTATTCATTGTCATGCAAAACCAGATAAAGAACCAGCAAGAAATCTGTAGTAAAGGACAACTGGCACACAATTTCTGCCTTTAAAATAAAACTGGCAAAACATATTTCTAGATAACAGCAGAATTGAATATTAATGAAGAGCAGTTTGTTTAATAACAATCTATATCAACAATATATTAAAACAGCAATTAACAGTATAATGAAGTACTTGTTTTCATATTTTAATAACTAGAAACACCATTTATATAACAGTGGCCAGTTTGCAGCTGCTAAGCACTGCTTCAATACAATGCTTCCTACAACTTCTATGTTGGCAAAGAAGCTGGCACAGCTTTATCTCCTTTTCAAGCAACAGCTTAGAAGATACTCAAAAGGCAGTTTGGGGTGAATCAGTAAATGGGTTAAGAAAATACACACAAATTAAATATGATACCCAATTTCGTAATTTGGGAATGCATATTTTGAAACCACAAGAAGATCACAACGTATCTTTAGGAACTTTCCCCTGCTCGTACTTACTGGTGTCAGCCTGGCCTCTCCTTAGCCCTGCAAATGTTTGCATTTCTGCTAGTGGACATACATAAAATATCCAAAGCTCTCAATTCTCAGATTATTTCCCTTGTCTGCTTAACTCACTCTCAGCCTGCACAATAGACTGCTGCATAAAGGTCTGTTCTGGTTGGATTGGGCACTTACATCCCACCAAATCTGGCTGCATCTGTACCTCTAAATGAGTTCCAGGAAACATCCCTAAGCACAACAAGTCATTCATCAACAATTGCATTTTTAAGAATGATCTTTAGAAAAAATTTCCCCGAAGTCAACGCAGCCCAGGCTGTAATCCTAACAGGCAAGAACTACCCTCAGAAAAAGAGAACCATCGGTCATGGGTACGTTTGATTTCTTAGTATGAATACGGACATGGGCCACGAGCTTGCATGTTATTCTATTCTTCTTATTTCCAGGAGAAATACTTAAGCGCCTAGATATTACAGATGCTAGGCAGAATGCATCTTAAGTTCTCTTTTGACTTTCTTTTAAGCTTATTAATATTTAACTATGTAGCTAATATAGAAAACCAACAGGAGAAAAAGGTAGTGTAAGAATCCACTGATCTGATGGTTTGGGCATGTGGGGAAAAAATGGGATTAGATCTTTCCTCCACAATTAGGCAGGTTAGTGTTTTGGAAATATCCTTTTGGAATGTAAACTGTGTATGATATCATTAGGCTGTTAGTTATTCCAGTCCTAAGTATTTCATACTGGGATATTTTGACAGAGGAGTACAAACAAAAGTAGGCTCAGCGTGAGGTATGAACCCAGCTCACAAAGCATTCTCATCTGTTTGCACTCAGCACAGTTTGCATCTATTAGATATCTCCCATTTTGAAGTTTTAGCTTTCTGTGAACTCCTATTCCCAGGTAATGACTGCTGTTAGGGAAAATAAGTGCACCTGACTCTGGGAAGCAGTGTCCGTAATGTAACAAGGAGTCCACAACTTAGGTTTTGCAAGAATGAGTGCAATGAAGCAAATTCTCCAAAGTTAAGTATATCTATCAATGATCTGACTTTCAAAGATCTTGACCATATACAAATCTTAATGTAAGTAGATTAAAAGTGAAAACAGAAACAGGAGTTTGTCAAGCCCTTGTAAAACAGCAACTGTATTTCATACAGCTGACATGAAACAAACAGCATGCTTCTAAAACTTCAGTCACTAAAAGAAGCGGTCTCTCTCTACACATATTTGTGTGTAGTGACACAAAATTAGCTACGTATTAATTACAAGAATATTTGTGAAATATTTTGTAAGCATGGTTATATGTGACTACGAAAATTAAATTAAGCATTTAGAAACTCATGTTTTGACTTAATTTACATATTAGAGATTTTTAGTGTCCAATCTAACAAGCACCACAAGGAGTAGGTTTTGCGATAACCAAATATTTTCAGTAATACAAAGTCATGTCAGAGCAGAAATGCATCTATCTCTTCAAAATGAGTTATTTTGAGTTCATTTCTGATTTTGCCTAATAATTCCATCTTAGACCTCATTAGGAAAAGTGCTTAAAAAAACCTCACTATAATAAAAATGAGTGCCCTTTACCAATCACTTCGTATGTTCTTTTTTGAAAATCATTATTTTATTTTTAATGTGTTAATGTATGTTTACCCAGTTCTCTTTAAGTTCCCTGTTTGTTGCTTTGCAGTTCATAAAATTCTTTACAAATATGCCGTGCTGGATGTATTTGGCAGTTCTCTTCATTTTTTTTTATTTTAAAACATTAGAAATAATTAGTCAGATATTTAAAACTGTTTCTACAATAAAGTTAGAAAAAGATGTGGGAGAACATAGCTTAGAATACAATTTTTTTTGGCTGGAATTGTCTGAAACCTCTTCAAATAAACTGCATTTGGCTTGTATTTTCATATAACTGGCACTTCTAATGATCAAATGCAAGACGTGTGCTCTGAAATTTGCATTATTGCAAGATATTCTGAATGGACTAAAAAGTCAGTAGGATTAGGACCTAAGAAGACAAAGCTCTCTTAGTGTAGGGAGGCATCAGTGAATTATTAAATGTTATTTGAGGTTAAAGATACAAGTAAATGTGGTAGGTGAAGAGAACATGTTGATGACCAAGAAGTAATGAAAAAAGCTCTTCCAACTTTTGCAGTCCAATAAAGGTTTTTCAGAGAGATAATCATATCCTAAATATTTTTTTAAATTAAATATTTTTAAAATGAGATATTAAAATTCAAGTATCCATTCTATGGCAATTTTCCAAAGCTCATATATAATGTGTGATTTTTCATTCACTCTCCAATGAGTTCTGACCGGTCCAAGAATCGTCTCCCATTTTACTTATACATGTCTACTAAATCTACTAAATAGGTTTAAGATTTTGAAGAAATTCTACATGGAAAAAAAAAAAATGAAAGAAGCCTTTTACTTTAACCTAAATCAAAATACTTACTTTCAAAGTGAAAGCACTTGCTGCTATACCTATCACTTTAATTTGTTGCAGAATTTTTGAGGAAGATTATGCTTCATAGACATACTACCACCATTTTCCACTGACTGTATAGTGCCCCAGAATTTTAAGCATAGTAACTCAACAATGCACTCTGGGAAATACAGTTTAGTCTGTAGTATCAGATATTAAGGATCCAGAATTAAAATTCACATGATACATATCAACAGTTCTGGCAAATGCAGACAATTACCAAGCATATAAGTCTTAAAAATTTTTTGTTCCATGCAGTGTTACTGTGTTTTGACTGTTGCCTTAAATCAGGTAGAAACAAACATAGAAATACTGTAATTTAATACCACACACGAGACTGCTTTGTTTGAGTGATTCCAACATTTAGTTTTCCCTTCTTTACACTAATATGACCATATCAGTTTATTAATCTGCATTATCTGTTTCTCCTTTATTCAGTTTAATTTTTTCTGCATATTTTCTTTCCCTGTTCAGACAAACCCGGCACTTATTTATATATTGTTCCTCTTATTCTTTCCTTTGTCTTTTCAGAATTCCTATTTCTGTGCTTTTTTTTTTTCCTCCTTGTCACACTTCTCTTATTACTTATCCCATCTCTTTCTCTGTTATGTCACTCCCTACAGTTTTGTTGTTCTTTACCAGCTCCAAGTCCTGATGGCATCTTTCTACTTGGTTCAAGTTGAAAAACTGGTTTTCTGACATCCAGAATCTGAGATAAATGTACTTGAATATCATAGAATCATAGAATCATAGAATGGCCTAGGTTCGAAGGGACCTTAGAAATCATTTAATCCAACCTCCCTGTCATGGGCAGGGACGCCTCTCAACTAGATCAAGCTACTCAAGGCTCTGTCCAACCTGGCCTTGAACACCTCCAGGGAGGGGGCAGCCACAACATCTCTGGGCAATTTATTCCAAAGTCTTGCCACCCTCGTACTGAAGAATGTCTTCCTAAGATCTAATCTAAATCTATTCTCCTTCAACTTAAACCCATTACCCCTTGTCCTATCAGTGGACGCTCTTGTAAAAAGTCCTCCCCCAGCCTTCCTGTAGGTTCCCTTCAGGTATTGGAAGGCAGCTATTAGGTCCCCCCAAAGTCTTCTCTTTTCAAGACTGAACAACCCCAGCTCCCGCAGCCTGTCCTTGTAGCAAAGGTGCTCCAGCCCTTGGATCATCTTTGTGGCCCTCTTCTGAACACGCTCCAACAGATCTATGTCTCTCTTCTGGTGGGGACACCAGAACTGGACGCAGTATTCGAGGTGGGGTCTCACAAGAGCAGAGTAAAGGGGGAGAATCACCTCTCTTGACCTGCTGGCCACGCTTCTCTTGATACATCCCAGGATGTGGTTGGCCTTCTGGGCTGCACAAGTGCACTGCTGGCTCATGTTGAGCTTCTCATCTATCAACACCCCCAAATCCTTCTCTTCAGGGCTACTCTCAACCCACTCTGTACCCAGTTTGTATTTGTGCCTAGGGTTGGCCCGACCCAGGTGAAGGACCTTGCATTTTGACTTGTTGAAGCTCATGCAGTTTGCACTGGCCCATTTCTCAAGCCTATCAAGGTCCCTCTGGATGGCATCTCTTCCCTCAAGTGAGTCCACGGCACCACAAAGTTTGGTATCTTCAGCAAACATAGTGAGGGTGCACTCAATGCCGTCGTCCATGTCGCTGACAAAGATGTTGAACAGCACTGGACCCAGAACAGAGCCCTGAGGAACATCGCTTGTCACTGGTCTCCATGTGAACTTCGAGCCATTGACCACGACTCTTTGGGTGCGACCATCCAGCCAGTTCTTATCCACCGCGTGGTCCATGTGTCAAACCCGTGTCTCTCCATTTTAGAGACAAGGATGTCATGTGGGACAGTGTCAAACGCCTTGCACAAGTCCAGGAAAATTACATCGGTTGCTTCTCCCACATCAACCAGCGCTGTAGCTTTGTCGTAGAAGGCCACTAGATTAGTCAGGCACGACTTGCCTCTGGTGAAGCCGTGTTGGCTGTCGCCAACCACTTGATTATTTTTTATGTGCCTCAGTACAGCTGCCAGGAGAATCTGTTCAATGATTTTACCTGGCACAGAGGTAAGGCTGACTGG
>JAVFHW010055487.1:0-10613 GCA_032159205.1 Eurystomus glaucurus suahelicus | reverse complement strand
GTTGTGGATGCTCCATCTCTGGAGGTGTTCAAGGCCAGGCTGGATGGGGCCTTGAGGAACCTGGTCTAGTGGGAGGTGTCCCTGCCATGGCAGGTGGGGTTGGAACTAGATGATCTTTGAGGTCCCTTCCAACTCAAACCATTCTATGATTTAACTTGTAGATTAAACCCTTCTCCTTCTCTCCTCTCTGAAAAAGAAGATACAAGGCCTTTAAACCCCTAATCTGAAGCTGAATGGCACAACAGAAATCTGTAAGAAGGATGAAACCAGACCAAAATTTATCAGGATTCTAAACAGCATGATGGGAAATCAGGACAACAATTTACTAGGAAGATGAAGAATGAAATTCATTTATTGTGAGGTATAGGTGGAATTGTCTGCTTTAACCAAAACCTGTGAAATTCTGGTAGTAAAATAGGATTGTTTTATTGTATTTTCTTGGCCATAGTCTCTATAAATAAACTAATAAATATTTAATTTTAGCAGCAAAGACCACATAGATTGTCTGAGATATCAGAATTATAGGTAGGTAGAATGTTCCCTTTACTGATTCTTCTCAGTACCAGTGTCAGCTCTGTTCCTTTTTGATCTCTCCCTGCCTTTTGAGATGTTTCTCCTGCAGTATTTGGGGAAGACTGTTATTTCTCCACAGCAGAACTCAATACTGAAGTGATTTGAAGAAGAACCTGCATCTGTTACAGACTTTACAGGACGTTTGTTTTGTGTGTTGCAGTCCAATTCAGCTCTGAACATTGAGATGCCAGTCTGGCTTCTGAACATTACTGTGTATTAGCTCTTTGAAGACGTAAATGCATCCACCTGCACATTTCTCCCACCTGTCCATGGACTTTATCTTCTTTCCCCTTCTTTCACATGCATATGTGTCTAAGTCAGTGGTTTTGTGCAATGTTTTACTGCTTAGCTGGCACTGTCGGGCAAGAATGGGCTCTTCACAGCATTTCTGTTGGAGTTTCTCCCTAAAGGAAGTGAGTGCCCACAACCTTCTGGCTTCACCTCTACTATTATGCACACTTTTCCAAAGAAACCATAATTCTCTTTTTAAGGCAGATTGGTCATTTACTATCATTCCTGTATCAGTAACATCTCAATTTTTTTTTGTGTTTCAGAGACCTGAAGCATTCATTCTAGATGCCATTTGCACTTGAGCCAGTCACACTTGGACACAGTGGGGGAAAAAAGTCATCTGAAGAAGCTGGTTATACCGAGCAGCTTTCTCAAGTTTCCAACAACCAAGACACTTGTGCACCTAAATTTTTCCCATTTAAACTCTTCGGCATCTAAAGAAGGGTTGATTTTGACCCAAAGACATTGTTTTTATTCTGGAATATATGCATTTCAATTTCTGTAGAAACTTAATTGTTTTTTAGAGAAGTGGCATAAGCTCATGAAACAAGGTAATAGCACTGGTGGCACTTCACAGGATATCCCATTTTCTACGCCTTTTGGTTTTGTGGCAATTTGTCATTTCCACCATGGCAAGAAACTTCAGGCTTTTGGTTCTGGTGTGGTCACCTTGTCCTTTATTTCACTCACTTAGCACCAAACCTGTGTGCTCCATAGCACAGCAGTGATGTTCCTTTGCAGCTGTGCCTTGGTTGCTTTTTTTTCCACTCTAGCTAAAGCAAAGATGAGACAAACAAACAGAAACAGCAGACTATCTTTCATCCAGTTTTTCTCTCATTTGTAATGTTTCTTCATATCTGGACCACACAAAATTTCCTTTCCTTTGCGCATAGACACAGAAATAACCTAATTGCTAAAAGTTTCTTACTATCAACTGCTATACCCCATATTCTGTGCCTTATATATTTCTGGACACCCTGTTAGAAGTGCTACCTTTTCTAGGTCTAACTGGAAATCTAGACAATACAGGGTGAACTTTACCTGCTAAGCTGGTCCTGAGCTATTCAAGTAGCAAACTGGAAAATGTTTATCCCTCTATCACTTTTCCCTCGTCTCTTCCCAAGGTTGCTTGCTGCAGTTGTGTTACTTTTCATGAGCTTATGGCTAAAAGCATGACTAATTTTTAAATTTTAATTTTAATTTTTAAATATATATATATATATAAAAATATCTTCTAAATTCTTACCTGCTGGCTCAGGGACTGACACTTTTTCTAAATACGTTATTAATGATGTGGGTTATACAAATGTCTACAATAAAAGCATTTCAGTCATTTCATTTCCAAAGTATCACAGCTGCAATCAGAAAAATCCTGGTTTTCTAGATTGTGCTTACTTATAGAAGATTTGTACTAATACATTTCCTTACCATTAATTTGTAAATGCTCCCATGCACATATTAATAGAATTGATAATTTGCCTTCCATGTGTGTCATCTCATTTCCACTTTGTATTCATCATATTTCTTAGTTAGCTGTCCTGGTTTGAGTTAGAAACAAACCAATTCTTTTCAGATTTTGCTTTTCCTCTGAGTCTCTTCTAACTAAGTGCACTTTCTGAAGCTAACAGCAAGTTTTTGCAGACAGTGTCTGCATGCTTGATGTTTAGATCAAGGATTGGTGGGCAGGCCAAGGTCACTGCTAACTCTTGCGTACCACATCGGGGGGTGCAGAAAGTGAAGGGCCACACCTGGGGGGGGGAAGAGCGGCCAGGAGAGGTGACCCTAAACTGACCAACGAGGTATTCCATCTCATATACGTCATATTCAGTATAAAGCTGAGGGATCATGAGGGTCTCGACCCTTCCTGTTGGCCCTTCACTGGCCTTCGCTTCCCATCTGCCTTTGGGATCCTTCTGCTGGCCTTCGCTTCCCTTGGGGTCTTCTTGCCTTCTTGGACCCTTCCCTTCGGCCTTCCCTTCTTGGACCTTCTCGTGCCTTTGATCCCAATTTGTGTGTTCCTGAACCTGGTTTCCATCTGCTGCTGAGCCCATTCTGGGACTTTGCCAGTGCCTGCACAGCCTCAGGGGTGACAGTGATGTAATTGCCATTGGTGGAGACTGGGTTCGCTACTGGTTTTGTATATATTTGTATATATCCCATTTTATTATTATTCTCTTCATTAAAGCTGTTTTAGTTTTCTTTTCTAATCCGGAAGCCTCTCTCTCATTCCCTTCCTCTCCCATTTGGGAGCAGAGGGGGCCATAAGTCTCTCTCCCTTATCCTCTTTCTCTTCCTCTATTTGGGCCGGGAGAAGAGGGGTTAACAGAGAGTGTCTGTTGTAGGTCTGGTGGGTTGAAGCTAAACCTCAACATTAGGTCTCAAGGTCCATTGATGCACAACCTTGTCATTTACATGTTCTGTAAGAGTTACTAACAGAAAACAAATCAGAAACTTGTGTGATTAGTAATGGAATAGACGGAATATTTTTTGTCTTCTGTTGCTTCATTTCCCTTTTAGCATGTATGTAGCCAGTATCCAGCAAGCAATGGTTTTAATTGTGTGTGTAGAACTAATTTAAATGTATCTCAGAACAAATTCTGCACGAGGTACTCAGGAAAATTTTCCTTATTTATTTTTAACAAACCAGTGAAGTGCTGAAGGACTATTCCTACGTACTTCTGCTGTCGCGGTTTCGATGCTGTAGTGTAGTTTCCAAGCAGGAAACTGAGCTGTGGCTTGACATCGGGCAGTAATTTTGATAAGATTCTTGAAGGTACCACCTTTGTTACCTTTAACTTTTCTACTCACTGGAGTATTTGTACAAGTGGCTCAGTCTGTGGAGGCTCTCTGGAGGCAGCTACCTCTCTTCTGTAAAGGAAACATTGTGCCTTAGCTGTCCTAAATACGTTGCCCATCCAAAAGACATGAGGTATGAATATTAGATATTCTTCATTACCAGACTCGAATCTTCCTCATTTTTTAAGCAAGACATAAAAATAGGAAGAAAAATATATTTCTGGCACCTAGCTAATCCTCTCACTTCTTGACTACTACCCTGAAGGGAGATGCAAACAGCCCCCCAGGCTCTACTGATGTCTACTATCTTTACACTTGGTGAGTTGGCCCAATTTCTAATTTCCATTCCTGTGCTACTTATTGCCACAGCTCTCTCATGTGAGTGTGATCACATTTGTCTTCCACTGAAACACTTGGAAGCTGTGGGGGGGTGCAGTACATACATGGGAGGTCTTGTCCCATTGTAGTCCCCTCTTTATTGGACCTTAATTTTTCAGGTCACTCAAGCAAGCAAGCTAGCTGTTAGAGTAGGTTTCTCTAGAATATGATAATAGCTGTTCCTATAGCATCTTCACTGCTAAGTTCTTCAACAGCAATTACCAAGGCTTGTATATGCCCTCTCCCAGCAGCTTGTGGAACCAACTGGATCCAGAGCAGTAGGGTAGGGAACACTCAGCAGGAGATAACTCTCAACTACAGATTCCAATGGACTTTGCAAGACAGGTTTTGGGACATACAGGAGGGAGAGAAAAACTACTTCAAGCTTGAACACATTGCTTCAAGTTCACTTGAAGTTTGCCAGAGCCAGGCTCAGACCAGCAACAACAACAAAAAAACCTCCCTGAATCCTTATGCCTCCTGAGCTCCTTAAAGTGTGACTGAAGTGTCACAGCAGAGATACTGGCAACTTCAGAGAGCCTGGTCTCAGCTCTAAACACACAAAAACCTGATTGGATGGCCATCCATCAGACTACAAGACTCTGCTGGGCTTCAGTAGTATTCAACTCACAACTGGATGTCTGTTTAAAATAAAAAGGATGCTGGTTTATTTCCATGTCTTTTATTGTGATTTAAGTAAGATTTGCAAAGCATCCTCAAACATGCAGTCTGTGTTTTGAATCTCTGAAGCCTTCAGAGAGCGTGTATTTTCTAGCATCTGCAAGTTGGCTTCAAGTATAAATAATTGAATCACATGATCATTATGCTACGTCTGGTGCTTATTTAAAATCCTAGCGAGTATCTCCTAGGAGCAGCAAACAAATGCATAGGTTTAACTGGCTCTTTGGTTTGTGGTGCTTCTCCAGAGCTCTTGGTTGTAGGCAAACATTTCACTTCAAAAGAGGTCATCAATAATGAAGCAAGATGAATTTTTACAGGCTGTCTGTGGAAGCAGTTCATGCCAGGTCACCCATTCACTTCTGTTTCATAAGCTGCTGAGATGGGTAAGAGTTCCACATGCTGCTCTAGTCGTTCTCATTCATCCCTTCAGCATCTAGGACTGCCTGGCTTGGAATTTTCAGTGTAGCTGAAGCAGGTGACAACAACTATATTTGCTGGAACTGACTTCTAAATATTTGTCTTCTAAACCAGGTCACTGCTGAAGCTTATTTAGCAGCTATTATATAAAATGAGCAGAACTAGAAAGCATAATCCTGGTTACTGTTTTCTCCCCAACTATCATTTGGAAATTTTTGGTCACTCATTTTAATTTATCCTAACAAATGCTGTCTCCTGTTTTCTGCCATGCTCTGAGCCCTGCCAGCCACAGTTTGCTGTAGGTACTGGTTTGACTGGGCACACTGCCCTGTACAGAGGTACTGGTGCACTCATTGGCTTGGCCCAGAGCACAGGCTTGTTACCCTAGAAGCTTGGATGTTCCACTGCCATTAAGAAATTAAAAAATAATAAACCAAGAGCTTCTGAATAGTCCCAGCAGCTTTGCTACGCTGTCTGTAGGGAAGCGATCTAGCAGAGCAGGAGTACTGGTTAGTTCTTAAGACTACTTGTTTGGTATTATCTCTACTAAACCAATGTCCAGGAAAGGATACTGCAGAAGAACAGTGTAGATACCACATTTCCCTTAGAGTAAGTCCGGAAACAAGAGGTATCCCAGATACCACCAGATGGTAGCTATTTGTAGATTACTTTCTTTCTAGTAGAAACAACCGTTGTTGGGTTAAATATATACCAGCTTAACGCCCTTAACGTGAATCACAGAACTGCCTGGATTGCAGAAGACCTTTAAGATCATCGAGTCCAATCATTATCCTAACACTGACAAGTCCTCAACTAAACCACATCCCTAAGCACTACATTTACACAACTCTTAAATCCCTCCAGGGATGGGGACTCCACCACTGCCCTGGGCAACTCGTTTCAATGCCCGAGAACCCTTTCGGTGAAGAAATTCTTCCTAATATCCAATTTAAACGTCTCTTGGCACATAGATGGAGGCTGTTCCCTCTTGTCCTGTCGCTTGTTACTTGGTTGAACAGACCAACCCCCACCTCTCTACAGCCTCCTTTCAGGTAGTTGTTGAGAGCAAGAAGGTCTCCCCTGAGCCTCCTTTGCTCCAGGCTGGACACCCCCAGGTCCCTCAGCTGCTCCTCACAAGACTTGTGCTCTAGACCCTTCACCAGTTTCATTGCCCTTCTCTGGACACGCTCCAGCACCTCAGTGTCCTTCTTGTGGTGAGGGGCTCAAAACTGAACACAGTACTTGAGATGCGGCCTCACCAGCGCCAAGGACAGGGGTAAAATCACTTCCCTGGTCCTGCTGGCCACCTGGGCACACATTGGCTCATGTTCAGCCAGCTGTTGAGCAACACCCCCAGCTCCCTCTCTGCTGAGCAGCTTTCCAGCCACTCCTCCCCAGGCCTGTAGTGTTGGTTGTTGCCAGTCACGTGTTGTAGACCAGATTTTGGCTCAAGGAACTACCCCAGAGGACAGTATGTATCCTGGAAGAAACCTCCCACAGTGATGGGAAATGAGATTATGTTCTCCTTTTTGAAATAACATTTCAGCACTTTTAGAAGTTCTCAGAACAGCAGAAGGCACCATGGTCAAAAGACTCTGTCTCAGGACTACTACTACTTGGAAGCATGCAAAAGAGAAGGAAGTTTGCTGTATCTCAAATCAACAAGGCTGGACCTGAGTCAAACGCTAAGACAAGACATTACTAGAGCAAGAAAGCTGAGGAAGAGATAAATAACTGCATAGCCAAAGCAGACTCTTAGTGCAGAGTTCTCCTCAGTGGCTGGGTCAAGTCTAAACACTGCAGGGTGATATGTCAGCTGTGCCCAGCGCTTCACCCTTAGCCCCATCACCATTTATTCATGTTCTGACACTGGAACACCTTCAGCAGCAGTGGGAGAGCTGGGGGTGCAGGAGCATGAGTGGAGCTATTAGAAATGCTCATAGTCTTAGCAGGGGCTCTTGGCAAGGGTTCCCTACATGTCATTGGAGGATTCATGGTGATAAATAGTGGAAGACAATAATAGAATCACAGAATGGTTTGGGTTGGAAGGGACCTCAAAGATCATCTAGTTTCAACCCCCCCCCCTGCCATGGGCAGGGTCACCTACCACTAGACCAGGTTGCTCAAAGTCCCATCCAGCCTGGCCTTGAACACCTCCAGGGATGGAGCATCCACAACCCCCCTGGACAACCTGTTCCAGTGTCTCACCACCCTCAGCATGAAGAATTTCCTCCTAATTTCCAATCTAAATGTCTCTTCTTCCAGTTTGAACTCATTACTTCTTCTTCTGTCACTACAAGCCTTTGTAAAAAGTCCATCCCCAGCTTTCTTATAGGCCCCTTCCACATACTGGAAGGCCATAATAAGGTCTCCCCAGAGCCTTCTCTTCTCCAAGCTGAACAACCCCAACTCTCTTAACCTGTCAATCTTTTCAATAATAGTTTTCTAACCACTTATCCAACTCCTAACAGGGTGGGGACAAAACATTACCTTCCCTGCTATTGGATGCAACAGATTACTTTGAACTCCCTTTCCTCCTTCTCCACAGTTTTTTGAAGATCTGTTTTCATGGTTATTTTTCTCCTCTTGGATTATTCCGTAATGAGAACTATTTAATAACCTCTTCCTAAGGAGAGTGTCACAGCTCCCCAACTGGGAGCAGACACTTTCCACTTGCTCATCAGGCAAGCTGGGCTTTGTCAGAAATGGAGCCAGCAGAAAACTCTGGTTACTTTTTCTTCCAGCCTCCTTCAGGATACTTTCCATTCTTCATCCTCCATTTTCTGATATTCCCACTCAGAGGCAGCCCCAACCTGCTTCTTATGGTTCAGGTTTTAATTAGTTGTGAGTGGTAAATCTGGTGCCATGGTACGAAGTACCATGGACATGGACACCAGAACTCCTGAAACATTGCTAACCATTTTCAGCAGTGCCAAAAATATTTGAGAACAAATCATCTTGATCACCACCTGACATTATCCTAGTTTTCTGGTCTCAAGGATGAAAATAATTTAAAGGCCTCATGTTTGCTGTTTGTGTTGGACTTGGGGAAGCTATGCAGGGAGACAACTACATGTCTTTACACTGAAGCAGGTTTTATTTCTTTCTGTGTCAGAAAATATGATTCATCAAGCATGCCAGGGAGAGCACTACTCAGGAAAGGAAAGGACTGTTTCCCCCCAGGCCTCACAATTGCTTGTGGATATTCAAATCCTGGGAATGTGACTTAACAAAATCAAACTGGTGTCATCACAACATCTTGGAGGGACCACACTTACCAAATAGAGAGGCCTATCAAATGAACATGGCAGCATCTTCAACCTGATGTCATTCACTATTTTGTTTAATTTGTGTGTCCCCTTCACTTGCACAGACTTTGGAATAATGAGTCTTTTTGTTCGCATTCTCAGAGTCAGAACCAGCCTAGACTCATCCAGGGCTGAATTTCATCCAGCTCTGAGCAAGGAATTTCCTTCCTACTTGTTTGCTTTCTTAACAACTCTGTGCTCGTCAAGACACGTTCTACCTGTGCCCCACAGTGCTCCCTGCCTGGGAATATCCTGAAAGATCCAACTCTTCCACAGAAAACTGCTGTCTACATTATTACTACTAATTATTATTATTATTTTCTGCTATCATTTTATGTGGACTTTGAGTTTGGTTCCTACCTGCCATAAATTCTCTTGCTGCCTCCTGGCGGGATGGAGTTCTTCCAGAGCTGTGGAATCAGGGTGACTCTCAGCCAGCTTCAAGAAGGACGTGTGTGACCTCAGGATGAAGGATGAGCATCTTCTCACCTCTGCAGGCTCTAACTGCACCTTGCTGTGTAACTATAGAACACCATAAAACTAAAGCAAAACAGGCATGGAGTGGTGTATGATTTAAGAGTGGGAAAACAAGCTCCTCTACTTGCCTTAGAAACCCTCCAGGTGAGAGATTCAGAAACTGGTCCAGCCCCATGCTCACAGCGGTGGAAGAAGAATATCCCCTTTGCAGGACCCTTGATCCACCAGGATACGGCCAGCTTGTCTGTCGGGAGAAAGGGGCGGGAATCTTCAGCTCTGCTCAGGAGCAACCCTTTGGTTTTGCCAGCTGGGAATTTAAATAATGCCAGGCCAAGCCCCAGGCTGGAGTAGGTAGGAAGGAGAGCACAGATCTGACTGCTCCTGTCACCAGCTTATGAAGCACAGACCGAGATGGAAAGGTTTTCACTTTACTAGGCACAATATTATTAAAGATTTAACAACAGCAACACGGCAGAAAGCTTTTCCTCACAACTGCAGCGTGGAGCAGCCTGTGTTCCAAAATAGAAAGGGCAGGTCAGGATTCACCTGAAATGCTCTTTTCTGCCAAAGCAGCTACACTGAATTAAGCAAAGCGCTGCTGTCTCATCCCCACCATTGCTTCCTTCTGTATTTGGCATTGATAATGTCCCTGGGGAGTGGGTGAGTTGAAGCTATAATATAAATTATGCCCTCCCCCAAATCCTACAGTTTGGGAGCTTAATTGAGCTGATTTTTCATGCATCAGAACCTTGGTGATGTCCATGGAGAGAAGCTCTGTGCTGGTCCCTCTCCTGGCACCTGACCTCTGCTGCAGTGGCAGAGGGTCTGGGCACCACATGCATGCTCAGCACAGATATAAGCACGTCCTCCTGGTAATAAAATTGCTCCATCCCTCTTGCTCTGAAAAGCCACACACCAGCCAGCGGGGAGAGACTCTCATTCCAACTCATCCAACAGAGACATTCCAAGGGAGGGCGAAGGATGAGGAGGATCTCTTGCTGATCAACCTCAACAAGAGAACATCCTCCTGGCAACCCAGGTCCTGTTTAACACATTCCACATGCTATAGCAAGGTGCCAAGGCTCTTGGACACCACAAGGTGTTGCAGCAGGGGATACAATCCAGGCTGTGGGGCAGCAACACCCCCTGAAGCTTCTCCTGCTACAGCAAAACATTGCTTTGGTAGGTCCCTTAGCACTGCCCATAGTAGCACCTGAAACAGTAGATGCTCCTTCAAAGTTAACCAAAAAGAACAGGCCAGTAACTAATTTCTGTGCATATTTTTCTTACCTGAACTTCCTTTTTTGGTGGTCACAGTAATATTTTGTTAAAGTCACTTAACACCAAGAAGAGGAAGGCCTCCACACAAGCCTTGATGGACAATGACTCATTGGACTACCAAAATGACACAAAGTCAAGGCTTAGACATCCAATCTTTGCACCAATGTGTCTGGTTTAACATCAGATGACTAAACAAGCAGCAAAACTGCAAAGAACTCTGAAAGCAGATGAAAACGTTAAAACGTAACCATCACGCAGCTGAGACCAGGAGAAGTCAGTCAGAAGATGGCAGCCACAGGAAGACAACACATTGACAGGAGATTCTGGAAGGACGTGCAAAGCATTAACTACAAGAAAAAACAGCATTTTTTTCTCAGTAGAGATTTTATTTCAATTTTGTTGCCAGCTACA
>JAVFHW010055479.1:0-11783 GCA_032159205.1 Eurystomus glaucurus suahelicus | reverse complement strand
TTGTGGATCTCCCAGCCCTTGGAGTCCTCAAGGCCAGGTTGGATGAGGCTTTGAGCAACCTGATCTAACAGAAGAGTGGCTGGAATTAAATGATCTTTAAGGTCCTTTCCAACTCAAACCATGATAAAAATGAAAAAAAGTTCAGGCCCAAGGGGAAGTTTTGTTTTGTTAATTATATGTAATTAATTTCTAATTTATATTCTAAAAGCTGATTGACAGTTTTCTAAGCAAGGAAGTGGATTTTAAAATGAAGACATGAAATGCTTAAAAAAAAAAAAAAAAACATAAAAAACATGAAAACATACTTTTCTGTTTTTCTACTTTTCCTGATCAAAAGATTGGAAAAAATAGACCCCTGATTTTGACCTTTTCCAAATTTTCAGGAAAGAAGTAATAATATTTTAAAAGGCCTATTTCTCTACATCCACATGAAATCTGTCTTCTGTGATAACCAAATCCTATAGTTTTGTAAACTTCAAAGTATTACTATTTTAGATGGAATTACCTAAATTTCCTGCTCTGTTAACACCTCTCTGTATCAAATATGTTTGCCTAACTTTTCTTCCTAGACATTTATTTATGGATAGTGTTGAGGACAGAATTCTGGCCTGGGTGACTTGCTGCTCTGGAGATGTAAGCATGTCCCTGCCTTTTCCTGTTATCTAATATTAATGAGCGTGGATGACAAGGAGGATTGGGCTTGGGCACAGAGATACCTCTGTAATGGTCAGAAGACAATCAGAGAGATAATTAGATTTTAACAGCAATACATAATTAATGCAATATAACAGGACAGCTCTCAATCTGTTGCACCAGTGGTAAATCCAAAGTAACCCTATTAATGTCAGGGACAGTTGTTCGCATATGTTGTACATTGATTTAACTGAGGTTTGATTCAGGCTCATTAAGTGACACATTTTTTACTTGTATTGTTGTGTGGGAAGACTGTGGATGATTAGCCTCAGCTTGAATGCCACTATATATTAACTGTTTTAAGACATGTGAATTAAACTCTGACCAGATGCCAGAGATCCCCTAATTAGAAGTGCAAGCCATCCCATGATAAATGCAAGGCTCCTTCAATACAACAGACTCCACTACATGTTTATCACCACCTGTGGGCAGATTTGGATCTTAAAATAGTCACTAATCAGAGAATAGTATTTTATGTAACGTCATGTACGTTCATTTATTCATTTGTTTTGCTTTTTCTTTGAGCAGCACAGAAAAAGTAAATTATAAGAGGAACAATTTTAAACGGAAATTCGCAAAACTAGGCTCTGGAGTAATGGATTAATATTATTTACAACAGATCAGTATCCCACAATGCATGCTAAGGGAAGTTGTGATGCAGAAAGAGAGGTACCTGAAGTGCTGGGGCCTGAGTTGTGGGCCCCAAATTGGAGTTGACCTGTGAATGAGTCACAACCTAGCAGAATGTTTTGGTTTTCTAATTGAGGCAGAACCTGGCCCATCTGTGTCTTTGTGGCTTTGCCCTTACCCAGGTGGTGGGTGAGGTCAGGGCTATTACAACCAGGAGCCAATTAGTCAGAAGAGCTTCATGGTTGCATCTTGCTGATCTCTCTCAGTGGTTTCCTTCCATGTGAAGGCCCACTGAGGGAGCCATGTCTGTCTGTTTTGTCCAGTGGAGGAGCTGGGCCTACAGGAACCTATGGCAGAACTGTCTGAAAGAGGACTTCTGAGGGGATGTTGCTGAGTTCAGCATTGGCCTGTGTGATCAGGCAACTGATGGCGGCATAAAATGATGATGGCTGAATCAGCACAAGGGTACCTCACTTCAGATAAGTCACTCTCATGATGTCAGTTTTTCATGTGACAACAGGGAGACCTGACACCTGGCTTAGCTTAAATAACCAGCTTTTAGACATGAATGTTAGATAAGATGATTTCCAGCTGTTGTGTGATAGCTAAAAGAGTAAACCTAGCCATGTACAGCCAGGCGCACTACTATGTGCGTGGTCATTTCTTTCAAGCAATTCAGACTTATGGGGTTAGATGCATCTGTCCTGAGTTTAGTGTCTTAGGTTCTGTCTATAAGGGCAAACTCAACAATTTGCTTGCTGGAGCAAACAAACAGAAAGGTCAGTAATTTATCTTTAGGCTTTAAAACAGGGTGACTGCCTATGAGCTACCTCTGGGGAACAGACCCTCACTGGCCTTTCTGCCAGGGCATGTCTCAGCTCAAGCTTTTTCTTAGAGTATTAGTTAGGCTTTATTATTATAGAAATAACTTACAGTATTCCCTTAAGTATTGTACAGTGCTAAATGATGGAACTAGTATTCCAGTGGCCAGCCCATATGTGTCTTGTGTTGATGTAAACCAAACAATTTCTTGATACACACAGGGTGATTCAAAGCCGTATTAAGTTAATAAAGAAAGTCCTTTGGTCTGTATCATAGAATCCTTTTGTTAGAAGAGACCTTTAAGATCAACAAGCCCAACCCTTAACCCAGCACTGCCAGATCACAACTAAACTACATCTCTCAGCACCACATCCCTCCAGGGACGGTGATTCCACCACTTCACTGTGCAGCCTGGTCCAGGGCTTGAAAACTCTTCCAGGGAAGAAATTATTCTTGATATGCAATCTAAACCTCCCCTGGTGCAACTTGACGCTGTTTCCTCTTGTCCTATCACTTGTTACTTGGGAGAAAAGACCAACCCCCACCTTGCTACAACCTCCTTTCAGGTAGCTGTAGAGATCGAGAAGGTCTCCCCTGAACCTTCTTTTCTCCAGACTAAACAACCCCAGTTCTCTCAGCTGGTCCTCACAAGACTTGTGCTTTAGACCCCTTACCAGCTTCATTGCCCTTGTTTGGACATGCTTCAGCACCTCAATTCCCTTCTTGTAGTGAGGAGTGCAAAACTGAGCACAGTATTTGAGGTGTGACCTCTCCAGTGCTAAGTACAGGAGGGCAATCCCTGCCCTAGTCCTGCTGGCCACAGTTTCTGATAAAAGCCAAGATGCTTTTGGCCTTCTTGGCCACCTGGGCACACTGCTGGTTCAGGAAAAAAATAACTCAAGACCAGAATATTAAGGATTATCTAGTAGTGCAATACCAGAAAAAGAAAAATTATAACTAGATGGGAGACTCTGCAGGATTTCAGAATTTCCCAGTGCTTGTTTTTCCAGTTCAAGGCACAAGTCTTAAGCCCAGAATTATATTTTTAATTGAAAGAGGATGGTTTCTCCAGAGCTGAGATTTTGGCAACTTTTTCCTTGTTTCAGTTGTGCTGCCTCGTCTGTCTTTTGTCTTGAAACAGAAAAGGCTTTGGAAGTTGTGCTAGTGTGTAGGGTTTCACTGGCTTCATGATGTACTACCTTAAACATTTTGTGTCCTTGCACATGTAAGTAAAATCTTTCCGTACTACCATTAGCTGTACTACTAGTATTTTGGCAAATCTATCTTTTATGCAAGCTCTTTTATATTTATTTAGATCACTTGCTTGGGTCTTAGAGATGATAAAATATATCCTTTTCTTGCACTGTCTACTTCTGCTCTCAGATTTCTTTATAGTTCTACCTTCTGTATTTGTATTAATCTTGTATTGTTTTTTCTATGTTTTTTTTTTCCATTTTCTCTTTTTATTCTACTCTTCAATTTTTCCAGCATTTTCTGTTTTAGATGCAAGCCAAAATTCTTTCCCTTGAATCCTTGTATATTCCTAAAGTAGAAATTATTATTTTTTAGCAAGCAGGTGACTTTTTTTCGTATTTTCTTTACTCACCTTCCAGATTTCTAATTGCTAGTGCTTCCAGCATCTTGACAGCTGTTTGACAACTGTGTCTACCTTTAGTCACACCTTAAGCATTATAATAAGCCACAAAGAAAGCTTAGTTTCTCTAGAGAAAACTCATTCTTGCATTTCATGTTAAATCTGCAGGTCTAACATGACATGCAGAAACCAAAAATGAAGCTTTCTCATTATTATTTAAGTGGGGCAATCATCTTCACTGTTTTATCTACAAAGTCACACATGGATAATGTTATTTTCCTTTAGAAACATGACATCAGTTCCAATATTTTAGTGTGACTTTTTTTTGCCCTTTGAGAAATGCATATGAATTATACTTTTGAGTTTGCTGTCAATAATGTAAAGATGAACCACTGGCCTCTAATACCTGTGCAAGAAGGTACTTCAAGAGCATGGTCGGCTTACTGAGATCAGGTGGAGATTTTTAGTTTTCATTTTTCAGCCAGAATACTTAATGGACTAAATTTTTGTTGAAGACATTTTGAGGTGCCCATCTTACCCTGGATTAGCAGGCTTGGATAAGACTTGCAAGGCATGTGTAAAATCAGGACTATGAAAGTCTGACTTCTGAGTAGTATCAATGAGAGGTAATGGTGGTCCCAAACTGAAAATATAAGACTGTAGGTTGTCTGCCTTATCTTCATTAAATAGTCTGTGAGAGGATTTTGAAACAAAGAAAAATATAATATCTATTGTTACTGCCTCCTGTCTTTGGCAAAATTTGGAGGAGTTCAGACTACAAGTCGAGCACTACACCTTTGTAGTCTCTCTCCCACATTACTCCCCTCCAGATCACTGAGAAATTTCTTCCAAATAGGCTGATAAATTTACTGCTGCTATTACAGGTCATGTAATATAGGTTAAACCTGTGTTTACAGCCTAATAATTTTCTCGTGTCTTTAAATGAGCTATGTAGTATTTTGTAATGCAGATTGTCTCCTTTTTTATTTGCCAGTAAAAGCAGTGAAGGGGAGCTACAAAATCTCCATGCTTTCTTGTCACTGAGGACAGCCTTGCTGCTGTACTGCTTTGAGTCTGAAGAACCAGAACCACCATGTGGTTCTAACCTTAAAGGAATTGCTGGTGCCAGCAGTAGCAGAGGAACTATAAGACAGGTCTAAATAGGTCAGGAAAACGCAACTGAGTCATACTTCAAAATTTAGCCAATTTCAGCATTGTCATTGCCTAAAACAGTGAAAAAGTACCTGTAAAGTGTCCCTCATCTTTTCTGATCTTGGGGATACTCATGTTCGTTACACTAGATGAGGTGAACTTCACCATCATTCAAATTTCCTGGTCGCTGATCCAGACAAAGGAGTAAATCACAGAAATCCTATTTGGCCATATTCCCTCATCTCTTTGAGCTGCTAGAAAAACAAGAGGAGAAAAGTGTGGAGTAACAAATTTGTTAAGAAATTTTAAAGCTGAAATGCAGAAACCTGAACGGGGTTTGTAAATATTTTTACATATAGAGATAAGGCAGGCAAGCTGTTTTGTCTGGATGCAGGTCCTAGTTCAGATTTTATTTGTTGCCCTTATTTCCTTCTGAATTTTGTTGATTCCTTGATTCCTTTGTGAATTCTCTTGCTCTGATGTGCAAGAGATCATTTTGGACAAGTTCTTTACTGTGTTTGGGTCAATATCACCCAGAAATCCCAGCTGTGGGCCAGGACCCCATTTAGAGAAGTGCTGTAGAAACATAATAACAAGCAGACTTATGTCGTCTTGTATTCAAATCAAGCAAGATGATTGGTGAGTTGTAGCTGAGCCAAAAATTAGGGATGGGTTTGGTTTTTTTTTTTTTCAATTCACGTTCATAAGCACATGAATGGCATCAGATTTTTTTCTTTCCATCTAAAGAATTACAGGTACTGAAGATGTGAATTCCTTTTTCTGTATTTATTTCATATGCTTTCCTGGTTTACAATTTGTACAGAATCTAAACCTGGGGGAATTAAAAATTGAAATATTATCACCATTGTTCTTTGGACCCCAACAGTGTCTATAAAAAGAGCCAATCAAATACTAATTTGCAAGTGTTTATGAGCTAGGATGTATTTTCTTTGTAAATTTTGCAACCACACTTAGTACCATCTAAACATGTTACAGTTTACAAATAAATTTTTGTTGGATTTTTTTTCTTCATAAAAGAAGCAAGCTCAAATGAAGCATTTCATTATGACTTTAATATGCACAATCAGCAAAGCTTTCATGTATCTTGATTGTTGATAGCTACTGATGAGATAGGAAGAGACAAAGTTTGTCAGATGGAGACCCACACAGATGCAAGTCACCACAGCTAAGCAGCATGTCCATGTAAATTTAAGTTTCAGACAGAAAAGGCAGAGTGGGGAGGAGGGGAATCAACACCTATTAAACCTGGACAGGGACAGAAAGAGTGGCCTTTGTTGACTGACAGACAAGGTTATGTGGCTGAACAATAATTTGAAGGCTTGAATTATTCATGCCCAATTCAAGGTAAAAGGGTTTAACCCCGTGATATCATCTTGTTGCGGTATGTCACTAAGGCAAAAAATGTTATTCTTATCCCTGACTTTTTTATGTTACTACCTTCATGTCCAACACAAGAAAACAGAAAAGAGAATAACTGCTAATTTTTAGAGAAAAATATATGTGTATGTTTTAAGATCTCAGAACAATTTAACATTTAAAATGAAAAAAAAGTCGTCAAAGCAATCTGACAGCTGGAATTCAGACTTTTCTTCCACCATACTCTACTCACCAGAGCTGTCCTTCTTCATAACTCTTAAACCAAGAGGGCTGAGGTGCATATATCACTGGGATTCCAGCCTTTATTTGAAAATAAAGATTTTTTTAAAAAAAAACCAGTTATTCATTTACTGACAAGATATACAAACACAATAGTATTATGTGTTCTGTTTGCTACAGTTTCCCAAGTTGACCTTCCACAGTGTCTGTTCAAAATCATCACATAGCTAATTACTATAGAAAGGATCAAGAAAACAGCCTACACATGAAGGCACGTACAGATAACAATACAGTTTGGAGAGTACAGCCCTGGACAAGACACACTTTTTTTTCTATTAGCATCAAACAATTTATTGATGAATTAATTTAGCTTGGGACAATATTCATTCACTCCTAATTCCAGTTAAGTAAACCTAAAAGAATTCATTTAATTGTAGATCCTGCCATGCAATGGGAGTCTTAGGCAAAACCTGAAGACTTTTTACTAAGTCTGATTTCCCTATAATCTGAAGTGCATTTTCTACTACATTTTCTGCTAGAAAATCCATTACCAGTTCTAGCCATCCTATATCTCACAGTATTCTACATTATTAATGTCCCAGGAAGTGTTGATATCTCTGGTGCAGGGATCGATTGCAGGACATATCAGTTTCCATATTTTGGATCCTTTATTTTGAACTTCTGATCTCAGTGGGACTGCAGGGGTATTTGTGGTGCCTCAAGGAACTGGGCCAAGGACACAGTGTGTGATACTGGATCAGTGGTAATTTACAGAGGTCATCAACCCTCATTTCTTCTTATCTGTTTTATTGAGATAATTCTTTCATATGTCCACCTTTAAGATCCCATTTTAATTTAGTCATGTGGGCCACTGGCTTCCTGATTTTGCTTTCGCAGGCCTGTGGCTTACCAGACTTTTAACCAAGTTACTGGTATCCCCCCTACTGCTTTTTATATTCTATCCATGTGTGCTTCTCCATCTCCCAGCACATCAGGTTTAACTAAGGTAGATCTTTTCAGTTGCAGGAGGACTGTGGTTACTTTTCTTAAGTGCTTTACCCACTTGGTGACATCCCCTGTGGGGATTTCAGAGTAATTACCTGTAGTTATTCATCAGCATTTCTTGGTTCTTACTCTCTCCTTCCAAGCAGTAGTTACCAGCTTGCTGTGTGACTGTGTAGAGGGGCACCTAGGAGTCCTGAGCTCTGCTCTAGCTAGGGAAGAGCTGCTTGTTTCAATGTGCTCCTCCACGCTTCTTCAATGCTGTTAATACAACCATCCTGTGCTTTTAGAGCCGTATCTGCAGGACTCTCGGGGAGACACGGGGAGGAAGGGAAAAAAAAAAAAAAAATTAAACCAGAAATACTGATTTTTTTTTTGGTGTGATGGGTCTAATCTTCTGACAGCTTTCAGACATCCAGGTGTCTTGGAATAGTATACTATAGTCAGATGAACACCTATTGAGTGTTATTTGCTGGTTTTATTTATGCAGGAAAACATGGCTACTTCAGGGAAGTAATTCTTCTTACCCAAAGCTTGACAGCAAAAGAAGGTAGAAAATCTAATACTGGGTTAACTTGCAAGCTCCTTCTTGAGTGTATATAGTAACTCTCATGAAGTATAAATGCTCATGACTGACTGATCTTTTTCATCAAACAAACAGGAATGCATGCTTCAAACTGAGCAGAAATTGGAACACCGTGTGAGAAATCCAAGAGTTGCCAACACACTCTGGACATTATCTCCCAAGAAGATAAATGCTATTAAATATAAAAACAATATCCCTCTGGGAACACAGTATACAACAGAAATCCAGACTGAATGCAAAATGCCAAAAGGCAGTAACTATTGTACACAACAGACCTCCCTGAGAAAGAGCATTTCTTTTCCAGCCTTCACTTGGGATTAAGTTCGGAAACAACTGGCCTATTTTCTGCTCTCTTCATCCAAAGATGGTTTCACAGTTTCTACTCTTTCATCATGTCCTTAGGGCATTTTATCTACTTTTGTGTCATGTAATCCATCACTTGGTAAATAATTAATTTACACAAGTAAAGCAGGATCTCTTGGGGTTTAGGGTTTCTGAGTGAGGAGAGATGACAGTTGATGTGCTATTTAAGAGGGAAAGAGAGGGGAAGAAAAAAAAACATTCTACACTATGTTCTTGGATTTTAAAAAATTTTTATTCTCTTTACAGTCATCAAAATACTTTGTTGTTCAACTTTTTCCATTAGGCAGATTAGATTTCATTCCTACGGTATTATTTTAATAAGCAGGGCTGGGAAACTGGTCTATTCTTTGTTAATCAGTGTGTTTGTAAGGCCAGGAGGGGATTGAGAACCAGGTCCAACTCCCTTTATAATCAATCGTTGCACAATGGGAGCAGGAACAGGTCGTTACTAAGGAGACATTTTTTCTCATTGTACTGGCAGCTTTAAGCTGTGTATTTTTCTCACCAGGCTTGCAGAGAAAAACCAGTGTTTGAGGGAGACTAGACATGAACGAACATGGTTGAAAGTATGGAGAAGGCTGCATTGGTACTGGTGAGTCTGCAGAGGCACAGAGACTCATGGAGCTCCCTCGTAAAATTGTTTGTATACACACATACAAATACATATATATATGTATATGTTTAAACACACACATAAAAAATGAATTATATTACTGCCATTGTTTATAGCTTAGAGGAATAGCTTGGAATTTTTTCTGCATTTAAAAGACAAACCAACAAATGCAACCAAGCAGGATATATATACACACAAATATTTATAATATATATGTATTTATACATACATACACCTATATACATATACATGTGTGTATGTATATACATATGTATGTATGTATAGGTGTATTTAAACCACATGGCCACGGTGTTTTCCTCTCCAGCTATAAAACCTATCAGTGGGATTAATCTTTAGTTTCTATAGATGGGGCTATATAATCTACTTCCTAATTTTCATTCATGAATAAAAAGGTTATCTCAGAACTTTTCACCAGAAACATTAGTCACACTATTCCCATGTGTGGAATACTGAGGTGTTCTTTGCTTTTCTTCTTCCTTCTCTTCAGTCTTAATTTAGTCCTAGTGATTATCTAATAATTTGTGCCTCATATCTGTTTCCTCTTAATAAAAAAAAAGGGCTAATTTACAATTGAGTATCCTCCATATGAAATTTAAAATTTCATTTACCTTCACTGTTTTAAACAGTTTAGATTAATGGAAACATTTCCAAATTGTCTCCAAAATTATCTCAATTCATACAAGTTTTGATAGAATTCATGTGCAGAGGAAACCAGAGAACTAAGGAATATTGCTTTTCATTATGTTTCCTCTGGAAGAGCTGCTTTATGTGAACACTTGCAGATATATGATTTATAGGTGAGTATTGAGAGTTTTGTCTTAGCTTATAATGTCTTGACTTTTACAAGCAAAGCACATAAAACTTCTGACATTTAACCTGCAACAGAATAAATACAGTTGGATTTTTAAAAGTGGAGAGTTCAGTTCCCACTGGAAATTTCCTCAGCCCTTTGGAAAACGGTACTGTAATTGCATAACAGAGTTAAAGTTTAGGGTGAAGCACTGCCTCTGTAGGTTATATTTCTGCAGTCTGAGGCAACTGAACCAGCAGAGGGCTCTGGAGGCAAGGGTCAAGGATTTGAGAGTCCAGATGGCTTTTCCTTGAATCATTTGTTGAGGGAGCAGAGCTTGAGGAGGAGCAGATGGATCCTGAGTGTCAACAAATGGTTGTGCAGCTGATGTTGGTAACACTGGCTATTTTTTGTGACCATAAGACCTTCTGTGAGGATTGAGGGCCATTATGAAGAGAAAAATATATGGGCAGCAAAACCATCTTTGTCAACAGGCTGGCTGAACTGGTAAGGAGAACTTTAAATGGGACACAACAGGGAACTGAGCTGATGACCAACAGTCAAATGAGGAAGTGGTGTACTAGCTGGCACGCAAATGATACAGGGTGATGCAGATGAGAGATGTCTAAATGGACAAAACAGAGATCTACCTCAAGCATATGCACATAAGGGAGTGCCTGTTGTATAACGCTCGTACCTTTTCTGTGAAATCAGCAGAAATGGGTGTGTCTCTGAAAGGCCTCTACACTGCTGCATTGAGAACAAGTAGGAGGAAACAAGAGATTACTGTGCAGATGATCATGAGATCATGATCTCACTGGGATTATAGAAACATGGTTGGACACCTCACCTGCCCAGAGTGCTGCCAGGAATGGACACAGGCTGCCTAGGAAGGACAGAGCAGGACAGCAAGGAGGAGTTGTTACCCTTGATGGGAGAGAGCAGTGGGAATGCATGGAGAACTACCTAGGACAATCTAGTTGAGAGTCTATGCATCAGGATTAGCAGCCAATCCAGGAAACTAGAGCAGGTCACAGAATCACAGAATCACAGAATCGTTATGGTTAGAAAGGACCTCTAGGGTCATCAAGTCCAATCTTCTCCTAGCATCACTCTAACCACTACACCACTACACCATATCCTCTCTAACCACTACACCATATCCTCAAGCACTGCATCTATTCGTTCCTTAAACACCTCCAGGGATGGTGACTCCACCACCTCCCTGGGCAGTCCATTCCAGTGCCTAACTACCCTCTCAGTGAAGAATTTCTTCCTAATATCTAATCTAAACCTCCCCTGACGCAACTTGAGGCCATTTCCCCTTGTCCTATCATTACTAATTTGAGAGAAGAGACCAACACTAGCCTTGCTACAACCTCCTTTTAGGTAGTTGTAGAGGGCAATGAGGTCTCCTCTCAGTCTCCTCTTCTCCAGACTAAACAAACCCAGTTCCCTCAGCTGCTCTTCATAGGGCATGCTCTCCAGCCCTTTCACCAGCCTTGTTGCCCTTCTCTGTACCCGCTCCAAGCACCTCAGTGTCCTTCTTGTCCTGTGGTGACCAAAACTGGACACAGGACTCAAGGTGCGGTCTTACGAGTGCCGAGTACAGGGGCACAATCACCTCCCTACTCCTGCTGGTCACACCGTTTCTGATACAGGCCAGGATGCCGTTGGCCTTCTTGGCCACCTGGGCACACTGCTGGCTCATGTTCAGCCGGCTGTCCACCAGCACCCCCAGATCCTTTTCCGCCAGGCAGCTCTCCAGGCACTCCTCCCCAAGCCTGTAGCGTTGCTGGGGCTTGTTGTGACCAAAGTGCATGACCCGGCACTTGGCTTTGTTCAACCTCATACAATTGACCTCAGCCCATCACTCCAGCCTGTCCAGATCCCGCTGCAG
>JAVFHW010055476.1:0-10637 GCA_032159205.1 Eurystomus glaucurus suahelicus | reverse complement strand
TTCTAATTTCCAATCTAAATCTCCCCTCTTCCAGTTTGAACCCATTACCCCTCATCCTACTGCTCTGCTCCAACTTCATCCCAGCCCTGAGCACACTCAGCATCATTCCTGACTCCAACACTCTGCAGAATTGTCATTATGTTAATTAATTAAGCCAAATATTTCCATTAACAAACTGATCTTCAGGAATGCAGGGAATCCTCTCCGCTGTGTCCCAGAGAGTTGCGCAGGTAATGACTGAAAGCCTTTCAGAAGGGTTACCCAGCAGGCATGTCATCTGGAGTAGGAGAAACCCTTCAGTCCAGCTGCACTGAGACCCAGGCTGCTCTGTCATTTGAGCACTAGGCTGAAGTAGTTTTCATATTTTCACTCTGCAGGTTTGCATCTTAACAGGTGAATTGCTGGAAGGGGAGAAAAGGGGAGTAAATTCTCATTGCGTTTACTCCAGAGGACACAGAAAAAACCTGTTGGTACTGCAGCACAGCAGGTAACAGGTTTGGTGCATCCTGCAGAGCTCCCAGGGGTTTGGAACAATTTGCATGTGATAAGAAGAGCAAGGTTGGGGCACATGAGTAAGTGCAATGAGTCTTGGAGGTTCCTCTGGCAGTGGTGTAAGTCCATGGAAATTTCCAGGATGGCCATGTACAGAGGTTCTCTCCATCTTGATTCTGGTTCGGATGCAGCACACACACGGCAATGGCAAAGAGACCTTTCGTGAAGCCATGACCTATCCCACTCTGGATGAGGTATCCTTCTAAGGCTCTCACCATCCTTATTTTTGCTTAATTTTCCTGGATTCAGGAACCATCAGTGCAGTGAAGGACAGGACAGGGCTGCAGCAGGAAGGTGCAGGGTGGACTTTGATGCTTGGTGGAGCGGGGAACCCACTCCCAGGGCTCAGCACTGGCTGGGGGATGGAGCAGCAGCTTCTTAGATGGGAGCCCTGGTGTTTTTCTTTATGAGTCAGTCTAAGCCGGGATTATGTTGTAGGGCTGTCAGAAGCTTGGCAGAGCCGTGGAGCCCCTGGGCATTTGCTGAAACCCATTCAGCTAACCACGGAAGAGCTACCTTGTTATTTATCTAAAGCTATTGTTTGCTCTCCGGTGCGCTCACATGGGCTCTCCACCAGCAGCGGGCGAGGGAAGGTGTGAGAGAGTCTGTGTTTATAGACAGAGTTACCAATTCTGTATTTCCTGCTGTGTTTTATAGTGGCATTGTCCTCTCTCGCCAGCCCCAAGATGGGTGAAGCGGAGCGACCGCCTGTTTGGAAAGACACCTTTCTGCAACACAAGGAGCCCTGAGCGGCAAGTCAGTGCAGGTCCTGGCAGGGTGGGGAAGCCTTTTGCAAACTCATGGGAAAATAGTTCCCGTGTGATGTGAAGCTCATTACCAACGTCAGTGCCCGACTTTTATTGCTGATTCTACCAGATGCTTGGCTGAGCCCATTTTAATCTCTTTCAAGTGGCACGGACCTAATTGGTATCTCAGAATTCCTCTTTGCAGCAGGAGCCTGATCCAAAGCCTCCAAATTGATGAGGAATCTCCCGCCAGCTTCAGCGGATTTCAGACCTGCTTGCCAACGAGTGTCTATGAATCCTTGTACAGACCTAGCTGACCTGATCGCCTCTTGATCTGGGCAAAGTGCCACGTCTGTGCCTTAAGAGCAGCTTTCTCAGACTAAAACCTATGTCCCCATTTCAGATGCTCACCAAGCCAAGTCAGAGACCTTCACTTGTAACACTGGAGCAAACATGGCCAAGGGAACAGAGTTCCCCGTGTTGTAATCTCTTTGCTGGATGCAGCGATCAGTGAGACAGGACACACAGCACAGTAGAAGAGAGGCACTCTGCTGTCTGGAAGTGATGACATCTCTGAAGGTGAAGGTGATGCTATTACATAGTCTGTGGTTTAAAGAGCCACCTGACAACAATCTCATAACTTTTGCTGATGCCATTATGTGTGTAGTGAGCTCTCCCAAGGCAGCAGAGCATTAGTGAAAGGAAATACTCAATCTCTTGCCTTCAAACCTCATAAACCACCCAGATTTCCTAACACCCTGAATTGCATCTGCCCACTGCTGGTGGGTGTTTGCATGGAGGGGGGTGGGCCAGGTCTACACTGCCTCCCTTTAGGAGGAAAAGACAAGGAAGTCCCTCAAAGCAGGATGGAGACAGAAAGGAATGAGTCCTTTTGCACTGCAAGATCTGGAAACCATTTTAGAAGAGCACAGGCTGTCACCAAGACTTCTCCCTTTGGGACCCATGGAATGGAGGTGTCTTGGTAGGTCTCTCAGCCAGACACCATCATGCACTGGCAGTCCCCTGCACTCACAGGATGCAGGAGGATGCTCACGTTCAGCTGGGCAATGCTGAAATCCTCAATTTTAGCCTGAGCTTCTCCTCCCTACATTGAAACAAGCCTGTCTTTGAGGCCAAGCCTTGGGAGCCGGTCATTCATACTAAACAAGGAGGGGAGGAAGGGCAGCGATGATGAGCACTGACGGGGTGTGGGTGCTCGTCAGGCCCAAGGAGTAGGTGCTTTCCTTCACCAGCAGCAGCAAAGACCTGCCTTTAAATTAATAAACATTTGTGGCTCAGCCTGCAATATGGGACCACTTTAGGAATATCAGTTGGAATATCCAATAGTCTCATGAGAAGGGTAAATAAATATTTTTAACCTCATTTCAACTGGAAGGAAGCTGATGCTAGAAAGTCAAAATGGCATTATCCCAGTCATCACTTAGGAGTCCTTTGTTGCCTTTTTCTTCCATAACCACCCTTTTTTTTTTTTACAGGGCAAGTCCCTCTCCTCCTCCCACTTTCCAGAGAAGCAGAAGCCCAGAGCAAGGTGCACCAGCCCCAGGAATCGCACTCTGATCGCAGCGCTGCCCTTCCACGTCCGAGGCCCTCCCAGATCACTGGGTGTTTCTGACTTCTGCATCTAAGGACGCGATCAGTTCATTACCCAGCTCTAATTTTTTTTCGCTTGCAATTTGTTTGTTTCTAGAGCAGCAGACAGAGAGAAGTAAAGGACTCCGTATAAACACGTCAGGAGCAGGTTTCTCCCAGGCTGGAGGGCAAAGCACAGGCAATGCAACATGACAGCGTCCCACCCTGAGTGATGGGTGGGGAAAACTCCTGATGCCACTTGCGAAATGCTGTAGCTGCCGCCTGCTGCACACTCCGTTGCAGGCAGAAAAATTGCAAAACCAGCAAATATATTGTTTATCTATTTCTGAAACACTCTTTCCCACCTCTCCTGGGTGCTGCCTTTCCGTATCTGGTTCTTCATGCAGCTGAGATGTGGGTCTTGATGGTTCAGTTTGTTCCGGCCAGGGAAGGTCATGTCCAACGTGCTACTCCAAAGCATAAAGCCACTTGCAAAACCTCAGAGGGTCTGACCAAGCAATGATGTGCAACAACCATAGAGTCAAAGAATGGTTTGGGTGGGAAGGCACCTGTGAAGCTCATCGAGTCCAACCCCCCTGCAGTGAGCAGGGACATCTGCAACTAGAGCAGGTTGCTCAGAGCCAGTCTTTGTTTTCTTTGCTAAGCTTGCCCAAGCCATTCTATTTTGGGGGTTCTTTTAAACTTGGATGTGACAAATTTTGTCTTGAAATCCTTGGAGAACAAAGCTCCCGCTGGCCGTGAGAGATTTTTGTTCACAGAGGCAAAGGCAGCCAGGGGTAGGAGAGAGTGTTCCCATCTCGTGGCAAATGCCTCTCATGCAGATAATGCATTTGGGAAAGAAAGCTTGGCAACTTCTCCCACAGAGAACATTTGTTTAAGAATCTACATACGGTCTGTAGTGCAGAGGGATCACCAAAGTGCACGTTTCTCATTAGTGCCATAACGGACATCATTGCTGCAGAAGCCGAGCTGGGTGAGCCAGTGTAGCTCAGAGCCTGGTACCCCAGCAGTGGTGCCCGAGGAAAGTGGTGGTGAGCATTGGTGGCCACTGGTCCCCAACTGGTGTGTGCCAGGATGCAACCTGCTTTAATCGGAGCAGCATCAGATGTGCCAAATATTCCTTGATCTGGGAGCAGGGTTGCTCTCAGACACGTTACTCACTACAAGCCCAGGCTGAAGTCAGCTCTGTGGGGATGATGATCTGCTCACCTCGTTGGAGGCAGAGCACCCTGACCTCTGAGATGTGCCTCCTTACCTACCCAGCAGACCAGGAGCTTGTTTGCCCATCATTCAGGGCAGTGCTGGAGGGAGTGGGGCTTACACCCACATCATGCCCATGTATTTCCTTCTTTGGGAAGCAGCAGTACAGGGAGGTTGGGTCTGCTTCTGCACCTTGTCTTAGTACCATGTCATCCTGACAGTGCCAAACCAGACACGGGACATGGGAATCCCCTTGACTCGAGCAGGGATGGACCTGCCAACTCAGCAAAACCAGGCAACAGCTGTATTGCTGTAGGTGGGACTTAAACCTCAGAAGGTCCTTGCTGACAGCATCCAGGCTCCACATACTGCCTCCTCTAGGCATTTAAGACTTGGCTGTGGATCTCCAAAGCTGTGTCTACAGTTGGGGTGAATAGCACACTTGCTGCAGCCCACAGGCCACCAGACTGTGAAAGTGGCTTTAAGCCCAGCGCTGAATAGATCCCATTTTGGGGTTGATACTGAGGCATTAGGATCAAGGGTGCAGCTCATTTCTGACCGTGCTTCTGCTAAGAAGGATTGTACCAGATGATCCTTGATCCTTCCAACCTGGTATTCTACAATTCTCCATGTGCCATGACTGCACTGCTCTAGGTACCCAGTTCAGCTTACTTAGACCTCTCGTGAAGCCACACAGGAGCCTCCAGTGAATCACACAGGTTTGCCTGTGTGAACTGTCATCCGCACTGTACCCTCTGTGGGATCTCAGGCACTGCTCAGGCCTTACACCAGGCCAGGGCATAGCCAGCTCCTGCAGTCGAGTGGCTTTGGGAACAGATGGTTGCTCATAACTCACATTGTCACTAAGGTGACAAATGTCTCTAAGGATCTTCTGGGCTCAACAGTACATGGACTGAAAGATCAGCTAACACCGAGAGGTTTGCAGTCACTAATGCACCCAATGCTGCATCCCACCATGGTCACTGTGCAAATGGGACTGGGGACTTCATCCCTGAAGGCTGAGCCAAGCCCTGATACCTGAGCCAAGGAAATGCTGCAGCCAAGTGCAAACCTGCTGCCCTCAGAGTGCCTGTGGTCTCGAGTGGTCCCACTGATTTCAGTGTTACCTACACTCATTGCAACACTAGTCGCAGTGATGCTTCAAACAAGGCATTCCATGAGAGGAATAAACAAAAAATAGTCTTTACTAATGGGTAAATCGAAGATTTCAGTCAGTGTTGACTGATCCAGAGAGAGCTCTTCCTCCAGATCTGTCATTTCTCTTGCTCTAATATTTGAACTTCAGTATATAAGGTTGTGAAGAAAACTGGGAAGAGAGAAGCTTGAGGTCTTCAAGAAGGCACAAAACAAGAAAAAAGGAGAAAGTCAGAAATAAATAGCTTTTAAGAGCTGTGGGTGAGACAGAATACGTGCTGTCACTTAAAGTGACCATCTAAGGCAATCCAAGGGCAGTGTCTAAGTTGCAGGTGGTGTAGATCAGCAGCATGGACATGGATTGCCTGTTACACCTTTTTAACCCCAGAAATATTAAGAGTAAGTAATTTTCTTCAATACCACACTGGGTCATTTCCCTGAAATATCTGAATTTGCCTGTGCATCTCAAAGGACTTTGCTGCTTCTCAGAAACATTCACAGAACCAGCTGTAGCTGGAAACAAGTCCAGCAATTCTGTCTTCAAAAATAGATTTGCTTTATCTTTGTTTTCATGTCTTACAAGAGATGAATTACAAATAGGAAACATTTTTTTAGAGTGTCTAGAACCGGCACAGACTTCAAACAGGTCTGCAGACAAAAATTGAAGTTAGCCCAAGCTGGAGGCTGGTTGTGGATGTGTGTAAACCTTTAATAATTCTCTGGAAAAAGCAAAATGGAGGAGGTTCCTCGCTGTGGTTGGGGAGTATGATGTCTGTTAAGCTTGTTAAGCAGATTTAGGCTTGAGGTTATATGTTCCAATGTGCCAATGGCACTTGGGACTCATCGCCCCTAACTGCAACCATCTACCTGTTCAGTGACTGCTCCGACCCAGCTGCCAGTGGAAGGAGATAGGCATCCAGAGGGGCTGATTCATCCTGACCTGACAGATCTCCAAGATAGAGGAGATGAATCACCTCCTTGTTCCTCTCTCTTTGTTGGCTGTGGGAGGAGTCCAGACGACTTGTTAAGACTAAATGGCTGATTTTCAGATAGACACAGTTAGGTAAGAGAAATTTTACTGTGAATCTGTCACAAGTCCCTGTCATTTTTTCTGGTATCCCAGGTCCTGAAGATCTTTAGCAAAAATGTCTAGCATGAAAGGCTTGTAAGACACTTAGGTTTGGAGAAAGACCTTCCCTCACAAAGAGCTGTTCAGAGAAAAGCCATGAGCTGCTTAAGTCCCTGGTGAACCAGAAGTGACAGAACTGCTGTGTCCATGGTGCTCTATGGTGTCTAATGGAGACCCTGGTCTTTGTAATCATCTTGCAAGCTGCTCAAACACTGCTGGACGGAAATCCCCAGCAGCCAGTGGCATTTCTAGCTAACTAGCTGTCATGGTGATTGGGAAGAAGACCAGGAATGAACTCAATTAAACAATAATCCTCCCACCAGCAGCACTGGCTGCAGTACCACCTTGCCAGCATGAGGATAAACTGGAGGGGTAACTGCAAAGCTGGGGTGTATCTTCCTCGCACTTCAACAAAAATAACCATCTAGAAACTACTGGAGTGGCTGGAACAGGGCAGTTTTGCTTACACAAAGCATAACAAACTCCATTCAGGAATCACAATAGACAGATAGCAACATATCATCGAAACAAAAGATCACAATCACCTGACTTAGGAAGCTCAGAGACTCCACCTCTGGCTTAGAAGATCCCTCAGTTGCAAATTTCTGTTGGCCACGAAAACACTCTGAGATGCATCACTGCCTGCTTGCCATGCTTAGACCCTTCTCCAATGGCCCATCACTGCCTCAGTGATGGAGAGAGGACACTTGGCTGGATGGACCTCTGCTCTGACCCATCATAGTCACTTTTTTGGTCTGTGACCAGGCAGAAACACCAGTGTCTGCAGTTTAACCAGCTCAGCAAAGGACATTGGAACAGGTCAACAGACAGTGTATAAGTAAAAATTTCAAAGACATGCCAGTGCTCCCAGTTATTCCTACTGAACACGCAGCAGGCAGCAAACCCAGTGGTACAAACCAAGCAAGTGACATCACTGCCTTGAAGCAAGCGTGCTACACCAAGGCCATTAAGAAAGACAACAGATAAATCTTTCTGAAGCTGATGAATTCTGATGCTATGAACAGGCAGAGGATCTGGCTACTACCAGGAAGAGCTTCAACCCTCTGTCTGTCTGCTTGAAGCCAACATAAGCACCTTTCCTGGTTCAACCCTTTGATGGTTGACAAGGAACTGCTTTACAGTCCCAGAGTTGTTGAAAGGAGCCCTTTCTTTTTCTTGTATTCAAATCCCAGATCTGTGAATTGCTCCTTTCTACTTTGTAGCTGATGAAAACCAAAGAACAGAGCACAGGTCTGAGGTGGAAGGGCAACACAAGCGCAAGTCCCAGTAGATGATGGAGTGGTTTGGAGTGAGTTCCAGCCTACCAAAATTCTGTTAGCAAGGTCAAGACCAGAACCTTTGTGGAATGTATAAACTCAGATTGCACAAGGACGAGTTCTATGTCACCTGTGCTTTTTTGGCAATCTGTAATATTTTCTTTGGAAATCACTATGGGAGAAGCAGACCACCCGTTTTCCAAGTTCAGAGAATATCTGAAAAGGGTTTGCATTCGCACTGAGGTTGGGAATAGCAACACAGTTATAGTGCAAATCCTCAGATCACCACCACTCAACCACATTAATGTTCTTAGAGAAGTTTTGGTACATGGAAACAAAAATGGAAACTGTTCCAGGTGAGCCACGGATGTGCTCCAGACTTGAACTGAGTAGTAGGAGTCTGAACCCATGAGTGATTCTTCAGACATCTTCAAACCTTTTGTGCTGTGTGGATATTAATCCACAAACCCAAACAAAATCTTGTTCACACTAACATTTCCAACCACATACAATGTAGATATGGGGTGTTCCATCATCCTCTTCCCTGACATTGAATTACTTTCTAAGATAGCCATGCAGTCTCTCTCGGAGCAGTTCCTGAAGCATTATGCACCTGTTTCTGTGCAGGTGACTTCAAGAGCATGCCACAGTTACCAGATAAAAGAGTATCTTACCGGATATCCCCAGCTGCTGTTTCCTGTTTGGGTTTTGGTGTAATAGCTGCCTCGGGATGTCCCATAGCCATAACCATCAGCTAAACCATCGTACATGGAACCTGTAAATGGAAAAAACATGGTTAGCAGGAGAAAGCAGCCCCAGCAGGCACCCCTTCAGAGCACAGGGCGCTTATTCTAGTGCGTTTAGTTACTGAGGAATAACAGAGTTAGAAACCTTAACAGGAACATAGGAAGGATGGGCAGTGAGTTGAACCCTTGCTATTGCAGGCAACTTCTAGAAGATGTTGATTTTAGAAGAGCTCTTGGAAACTCCAGACCTCAGACCACAGGCAAGAGCCCAATATTTTCAGCACAAAAGACCAAGTGCCATCAAATCTACAGGGGACAGAAGCAGACAGGATCAGAGAGCAGGCCAGTGTCTCAGGTCTTCGAAACATGAGAGGAACTGGACGATATTTTGTGCTACACATCCTGGGAGGTCTGAACCTGGGAACATACTTCCCCTATTCTGACTTGAAGGTAAATAAAATTTGTCTCTTATCTGAAGGCAAAACCCACCCCTGACCCTATCACCACTCTGGCTTTCCCGATCTGAATACCAACAGTCACATCAACGCGAGCAGCCCGAGCAAGGCTCGATAAAGTCAGTAAATAGTAAGTAAGAAGCATGATGGGTAAATGATGATCGAGTCTATTTAATACCTGGAGATCTGAAGTAGTCAAACACTAAAAAACCTGATTGCACCGCCTTAAATGTCAATGTCCAGTCTCTGAAGATCACTCTGTGTATTTGTACTTTTCCTGAAAATGTGTTAAGCTCCACTGCTGTTTTGGGGGTACTGAGGAGATAGGTGAGACTAGATCTCAGATACGTTTTGTATTGTAAAGACACCAATATCTTGGACTAGGAGAAATGCATAAGCCATTTCTATCTCTCAGTGCTTTATTCAGAGTGGTTAGTTCTACATGTCTCAGCCCTACTAAAGCTCTTCCAGCTGTCTCTCACCGGTAGCCCTTGGCAATGCAATCTTTGGATCCCTCCTAAAATTATTTTACTCAATGCTGCATTAATCACTATAAGAAAAAATGAAGCAAGTCATTCACTTTTCACACTGGAATTCCCTTAACCCCCTTCAGATGGTCCAAAAGAGTTTAGGGTCATTAAAGTTTCATTTTTCAGAAGTGCTCAATAATTGTGGCATCCCAAGTCCCGTTATGAGGAAGTGCAAACCCTACACTCCAATTAACTTCCAGGGGAAGCTCTGAATGTCTAATGAAGTACAAAATCAGGACCTACCTGTCTTAATATATGCACCTAAACTGGTGGGTAATGTCAGAAATATCCTAATCTCTCTGATTGTTTGATAAGCCTCATCTCTTAGATAAACTGGATAAGCTCGACCACAAAGGCCCTGAAGCCACTCAGGTCTTCTGCAGCCACTGATCCTCAGAATAAATCTAGGTCTATTGTCTTGCCTGAGGCATCCAGAACCTGTTATGCTGATTTGGTGCGTGGCTAAAAATTCTTGCATTTTCTCAGGAAGGTGAGTCCCGCAGATGTGGTACAAATAATGAGATTTGCTTTCCATTGTCAACAAGAGAGGAGCAAGACTGCATGGGTAGGATAGCAGCATCTGAAGAACACCACTGAATGCAGAAGCCACAGCAGAGTAGCTTCACAGACACTGAAAAGTTGTGCAGAAAAATCACAAGATCTTGTTTACCATAGTCTAGAGACTTGGTGGTCATTGTTCCCTCTTAATATCTGGAGAGTTGGACTAGATGACCTTTGAAGGTCCTTTCCAACCCAATGCATTCTTCACCCTGTGCTTCCCTCCCCACCCTGGGATTTCCCAGAAACTCCAGGTCAGGACATTAGTGTTGGGCTTCAGCAGGAGCAAGGCAGGGCTTGAAATGGTAAGTTTGGACCAGGTGAGTTAGAATTTGCTAAAAACAAGAGTTCTGAGCATAAAGAGAAAACAATCCCATGACAACAGTTTCCTGGGAATTCCTTCTTACAGTCAACTTCTTCTGTGCAAACATCACAGAACTGAAGGCGGGAGCATCTTCCTGTCACTGTGAGAGAGCAGTTGGAAGAAAGGGTTTCTGGGCATGACTCACAGGTTAATCTGACCAGTCCTCCCTGGGGACCATACTTTGCCTTTCAGGATCCATTCTTGTCATGCACTGCACTGAAGGCTGGGGTTGAGCAAGGAGACACCAAAAATAAGCCTGTTTAGGCACATCTCTAATTTTCTTGTTTAAATTCACCACTACATGGCCAAATTCA
>JAVFHW010055472.1:0-20910 GCA_032159205.1 Eurystomus glaucurus suahelicus | reverse complement strand
TTTCTTTCTTTCTTTCTTTCTTTCTTTCTTTCTTTCTTTCTTTCTTTTCTTTCTCTCAGGCTCATCTTTACACTTGGGTCATAAAATGGAACAAATTTTCCCATTCTGGGTACTTGGTACAACTTGTATTGTACTATTATGCCATGTTGTGAGAAGGCTTTAGGCACAGAACTTCTCAGAGTACTTATGTTAGCTACATTTTACAGGCGCAGAAAGCTGAGGCCAGAGAGGTAATTTAAAATGACATGACAACCAGTGGAAAAAAAAAAAAAAATGTTACTTTTATTTGAAAAAAGGAAAAAATTAATTGGTGCGATAGTGAGCCCATCTTAAAATGGGTAGTGTGGAATTTATTTCCCTGCTGTGACAAATCTGTGGGCAGATACTCTTGTCCCAGACAATGTGGAATCATGTTCAAATTCTGCCTGAAGATCAGAAACACTGAGAAAGATCCAGGATCAAAGCAAGTTATGCTATTCAGACCACCCAAATTTACATATTCTTAAAAGCAAAGCTGAAGCTAACAATTCTCTTGAGCTCTTTTCATTTACAGGGTAGATATAACCCAGGCAGATACTAATTTTCACAACACTACAGGGAAATCATGATCAACTACATCTTCCATGAGGAGTTTCTTTAATGAATTAGTCACAAACATATTTTTATTCCACAGGACTCTGTATCTCTTGTGCCCATTACATGTGTCTCAGATTCCATCACTGTTGTGTTTTTAAATGAGTACTCAAATGGTTATTCACATTCTGGAAGTGGTATCAGTAACAAGCCAACTTTACTGCGTCCCAACTGAAAACCAAACTCGGATGAAATCTGAGAGTCTCAAGAAGAAGTGTCCTTTTTGTGATTTTCACTCTAGAACAGAACTAAAACCAAGGGTGTTGTTCCATCAAAAGTAAAATACTGGTCAAGGATAAGGTTGTTCTTGTCAATAAGACAATGAAGAGCTCTGACTTTGCCACAACTTCTTTAAATGCCCTTGAACAAGGTCACAAAAGTGTCCAAGCCTTGGTCTTCCATTGCTAAAATAAGAATTATATTACTTTATTTCTCCCATTCTTAACCTTTCTGGCCTATTTTGAATAGAAATCATTAAGAAGTGGGAATCGCTGTATGGAATCAAACACATCAAATGCCGTACCTTCCCTCTGGCAGTGACTAAGAGCAGATATTCATAAGACAGAAAAAGATACTCCAGGGAAAGAAGTGGTAGCATAATCTACCCTTAAGAAAGATTCACTCTAATCCCTAGAAATTAGAGACTGACCTAAACCATGAAGCATAAAGTTTTCTATCCAGACAAATTTATTTTAGCTATTATAAGCTGCTCTCATTATTCATATCCGTACAAAATCCTTTTCTAAATGCTGCTAAATAATGTGGGAATGCATTCTACTGGATGATTCTTAATGTCTGTTTGAATTATATCTATGCCATGGGGTATAATTGTGGCTGGGACTTTTGGTTATTCACATAAAGACAAATAGTGGAAGGGAAGCTAATAAACGGGATGTAGGAAAGAAAGTTGTTGCATATAGTATTAAACTTCCTTTCTTTTGTATGCTGGCGAGTATTTAGTCATGGAAGAAACTGTTGAGCTGTGCATTTTGTAGTGGAGTTCTTTGCTAAACCGTATCAAATAAATGAGTTGGCTCTTTTGTATCCTCTTTCTAATTTGAGATGACTCTGAGGTAGCTTTGTTTTTGAAAAAAACAGGAAGTTTGGGGACTCCTTTCCTCCAGATCTGAAATTTTTCAGTTTATAAAACAAGCAGGGTGAAGCATATGACAACACTGTCTCTCTGTGTGGCTATGCTCTGCCTTCAGTCAGTCTGGGCAAGCACCTAGGGTCAGTGCCAGGACCCCTAATTACCCACCCTGCACCTAGGACTGCAACACGGCCACCTTTCTGGGTATAAACCCCAAGTGAGAAGAGCAGGTCTAACCTTTTCTCTCCCTCAGGCAGTGTTAGGAAAATTGAAGCCTTGTTTTCTTTCAACAATTGAGCCTCAAACAGCTGCTTATATGGGTAAAGTCTGCTTGGTTTTTTTGCCTTCTGCCCCCTGGAAGGAGCCAGGAGCAGGTTTACCTGCGGGCAAACAGTCTGCATCAGGATGCTAGCAGAACCCATGGCCACTGTGGCACAGTGCTGCCATGGTTGCTGCCTCTCCCCTGCACAGCACGAGGAGGGGGCTCTGCTCCCCGCTGCCACATGCTGAGATGAGGAAAAGCAATTTTGATCCATACCATAAGGCCCACAAAATAAATCTCTCTCCACCACCCCAGATAATTTGCAGGGTATTAAATGGAATCCTTTTAACAGCAAATGCTTGGACTGAGGGAATTGCCAGCCTTGCTTACTAGTACCGCAGGGCAAAGATAAACTTTAAATGGATTCAGCATTGAAATGAGGGCCAGGCAAAAGCACCACTGAGAGAGGGGCAGTTTCTTTCACTCTTCCCCTATTCATCCCCGTCCCAATTTATTCCTCATTACACTGGAAAAGGACTGTGTGAAAGAGCAGCAGCAGTCTGAATGCCAGTGCTGCTCAGCTGTCTCCAGCCGTTCCCCCATTCACCCAGGCCATACGTTTTGCACTGGCAGCACAGAAAACTGGGAAATGGCTCTCGCTCTGTGCATCATCAGGGCAAGGTGGAAGGAGGTGCCACTGTCAAGGGAGGCCAGAGGAAAAAACAGGTTCAATGTGGCTCCTTCCTATAAGTGAAGGACAGTGACGAATGGAGAGGAGGGGAAATTGCCCTGGGAAGGGTAGCTGACAGTTTTACATGGTGATATTGGATTAATCTGCATCATGAAATGAGGTGAAGTACTTAAATATTTGAAGACCCAGGGGAAAAATGAGGAGGAGAAATAATATATTGCAGAATTACAGAATTGGCTAAGATGGGAAGGAACCTTTGGAGAGACCAAGAGCAGCTTACTCAAAGTCATATCCAGTTGGGTCCTTACCTAGCCTGACAACACAGCAATGTGCTAGAGTATCTGAGGAGGTTTTAAACTGGCTGTGCTGGGTAGTGTTGCAGTGTGCTGAGTAAATATCCTGGCTATGAATCTTCCAGGAGTTGGCCCGTCTGCGCTTTTATGGTCCTCAGTGACTGCTCCAGAAACATTCTGGAGGATCTTTGGTCTGTTACAGACAGGTCAGGGCCATTGCCTCCATCACAAGCCTAGTAAGGACACAGGCAAAGTGGGCCCAAGAATGAAAAACCTTTCCAGAATGGTATTTCAAAAATAGCCTTTTGGATTTGACTTGGCATATTGCAAAACATCAACAATTCTTATGGTTTGTTCAAAACACTACACTTAATCACTATTACAAAGATGTATTCTTATTTTGTTTCTATAAATGTTATAATCCACAATCTAAACATGTAAGAGGAAGTCTAGTGTTGAAAACAAGTTACTGGAATATTTTACATTTCCTTAATGTCAGTTTTAAGGAAACTGGCATAATTCTGCAACAGGGGAAGCTTTGAATAAAGATGCTTCTATGTAAAAATGCTCAGTAAACTGTAGTTCTCTTTCTGAGTGGGAAAAATCTCCTTCCAAGGACAGGGTTGCATTTCCATTAAAATCTTTTGTTCTTTGGTCAGGCTAAATTCACCCATGTTTCATTTGGATTTCTTCCTGAATGAAAGATGCAAGATCTAAGTTCAGCTTGGGTTTTTGAAAATAGTTAAAAAAACCATAAGTAGAGATGGGTGTGGCAGCTCTCTCTCCCATGAGAAAAAGAAACAAAAAGGTTCAGTGAATATCTTTCCCATGCGAGTTAAAAGGAAGATATATGTAAAACTGCTGTCAGTATGCAAACTCATGAATTCAAAAGGAAATTGTTAAGGATCTGAGTAGCCTTCACAAATACTGATTTCAATAAAAATTGAAAATACTCAGGAAAAAAACCATCATCGTGCCCTTAAATATACTGTTTTAAAACTTGTTCAGTTTATATTCTGAGCAGAGCTCAGGACACTTTATATGTGATGAGGAACTGGGACTGTGTCTGCTGCTGATATCCTACTGCCAGGGGCTGGCTAGAAGAGCTAACCACATCATGCAAAGAGACCCTGGGATAGCTCCACTGTTCACTTTTCAGGCAAAGAAAGCTATAAAGCCTCCACCCTGGTAACTTTTCAAATTTTTTTGCAGCTATGCATAGAGAAGCCCATTCACAGTGGTAGAATTTGAGAATATTAGACTAATGCCTGTGCAAAGAGTAAGAGAAACCATATCTTTTAATTTACTTTATTCCAAGCTCTTTGTGCACAGTTTACATGCAACACAAGAGGGTAAAGATCCTTAGAGAAAATATCTTTGTCATCTAGTTACTTTGCTAAAAGATAAGGTTACGAAGAGAAATAGGACAATACCAACCACACAGCAATAAGGATATGATTCTCAGTGGCCTTAACAAACTTAAACAAATCCTTTTCAGCAGTCTGACACCATAAATGAAGTGTTTGAGATGGTATCTCCAGCATTTGAAAGAACAACCCTGACACATACTTTGATTAGGGAAGCTGACATTTCTGTTAAAGTTCAGCAAGTCACAGAATCCTCTTAACATATGGCCAAATATTACAGTGTTCTCTTCTGGAAAAGGTGAGTGTGATTGCAGATCTCATAACTTTCAAAGTCAGAAACAAAACTTATTGCATCTGTTTCACTTTTTCATTCTCAGCAAAACAAACAAAGATGGGGAGAGAGATAAAATACCAAAGAAGAATAATGACAATAATAAATCCCACATACGCTTTGAAGACGTAGAGAAGACAAGAAAGCAATGTAAATTTTGCTATTATACAAATATTATGGCACTGAAATTGCTGAGATAGAAGTTGAAGAATTTTTTGTATGATATTATCACTATTCTAGTTTGACAACAAATAAGCATCAAACCTAGAGATGGGACTTGAGCCATACTGTAAGATTAATCAGGCAATTTTGCCCATATCTCAGACTACCTCTGTTCATACCTTGAGGTCTGGAGGTCCAAAGAAATGCCTGCAAATTTAGAACATATGCAGTCGAAACTAGGATAGAAACTAGGCTGAAGATCCTGCCACAGTAGAGCCTCCTGAAAGGCTGCACTATTGCTGGGTTGTGCTGGGATCAGTATAGTGACAGATTAATCATCACAGGACTCTATTAATCCAGAAAGTTGAAGAACAGGAACTCTTTTATGCAAATACATAAAAGGATTTAGATGTTATTCAGTTCAAGGTCTGGGTGAAGGATCTGGTCAGTTCTTATTTATTCAAAGCAATTTACCCAGTAGTTTCTTTTTGTTTGTTTGTCATCTATCTAACAATGTAAAAAAATATCTCTGTAGGAAATAAAAGAAGCATTGAAATGTACTATAAACAGTGTGTATTTACGCAGGGCTTGCAAATGAATAGCTTGAAGAGGAGGATGCTTCATATGTACTATCTACTAGCAGTTTATGCAAGCTGTTGATATAACTGCACATCCTAAATCATGAGAATAAGGACCAATCTTCAGAATTGTTTAAAAGGTTTACAGCTGCTTTCATTGAAATAAATGTTCTGGAAACAACAGAATCAGGAAATGGTGCAAAGTCTATAAAGTTTGCGTAAAGAAACCATTATGAAGGTGTGCCAATACAACAATTGTTTGATGTTGCATTACAAATATATCTTTTCTTTTATTTTATTTTCTTTTTCTTGTTTTAAGATTCAGTTTCTCCAATGGCTTTTTCATTTAAAGAACAAAACACAGGAATTATTTCCTGGGATGCAAAGTAGAAACTTTCAAAAAAATACTAAAAATCTAATCAAGATTATATGTCAGTCTAGGATGTGCCTGGCTATTTTATTGGCATTTAACTTTGTTCTTTGCCATCTCAGCTGTACTACCAGAAGTGCTACTCACAACATTTTCATTTCAGACAACAGAACAACACAAAAACTAGAACAAAGCATGCTGAAATAAAAAATTTCTGGTGATTTCAGATTAAGAAAAAAGGTGTGGTCTCTTCTAAGGTGACAGTTAAGCCAAAGTGTCTATCGGGATGTAGAATATGGAGCAGATCTGCCCTCATAACTCAGTAATGGTCCCCATTACACAAATGTTGAATTGCATACATGCTTTACAAATGTTTTTTTATTTTTTGGAGAACTCAGAACTGTGTCTTATCCTAAGCCCTTGAGATACTCTAGCAAAATTTCTTGAGTGGATGCTGCAAATACTAACCAGAAAGGAACCTGGTATTTTTGCCCAGTTCTTTATAGTTCCCAGTGTTACTCTCAGTCTCAGTATTGGAAAAACCAGAAAACCTAAGGCTGGATCCTGGAGAAGGTGGAAAGAGGAGCCAGAAAAGTGAAGACCCTCTTTTTTCCCTTGTGTAGTCACCCACAGACCATCTTTTAACAAGAAGATAAATTGTCAGCATTCAAGGGAAACAAAAGCTGCCTGTAACTTACCTGGAGTAACAACTAACTGTCTGCAAACATGTGAAACAGAATGATAACATCTTTTGATCATTACACCACAAAGCATAAAATACCTTGTACTCCCTGTAATTTATTACCTTGGGATTTTTTTTGGAAACAAGTGTTATGTGAAAGATCCTAGACTGGCAGCCCTTCAAAGAAAGTTCTCAGCCGAGGAGTCAGAGCTCACCTCCTCATTTCCCCTCCCAGGCCCTGAGACCAGTCATCCCAATGGCCTTTCTGATGCATCTTCTCTCAGGCAAGGGGAAAGGAGGGGAATTAATACTCAGCCTCAGCACAAGCCCTCGTGATACTTCTGGTGAGGGCTGTGAATTATTCTTTGGGTAACCAAAGAACATCATCCAAAACACATGCGTACACCTTTCTAAAGTTCTTCACAGAACATGACACCTCTGAACGGTTTTATAAAAAAATCACTGTCTCTGAAGATTGATGCTAATGACAATACTTAAATTTCTTTCCTAGAAATGTTTGGTGTCATATTGACTTTGACTCTTCAAATTATTTTTATAAGTTCAGATGTTGAACAGTCTCTCAAAGACAAGTTCAGAGCCGTGGTTAGGAGTGCTCTGGAGGGGCAGCAGCTGAAGGTTGGAATCCCAGCTCTGCTAATTTGTGCGCTGGGGAATCGTGGGGAGCAAATGAGACTATCAACCGATTCTGATTCTTCAGCATCTGGGATGGACATTTTGAATGGGGTAATGATGCAGCCACAGAGGATTTCTGAGCACAAAGGGAATGCAAGTGCAGGATGTGTTTGTGGGAGGGGTCACTGCCTGAAGCATTCAGCTTCCTTTAATCAGAATTTGGCTTCAATTCCAAATAACATTTTGCCTCCATAGTAATCTCCTGATGGTGATTCCCAAGCATATTTCATATGAGATGCAATGCAGTTAACTGCGTGTTCTGATGGCTTTGATTTTAACCTCTTTCTTCTACCAAAGATCTGGGGGACGTTCATGGTAAAGGCAATCTGGCTAGTGTACTATGAGCAAAACAAATGTCTTTCTCGAGTTGTCTATTCCAAATAGACTGTAATCCTAAAGCTGGTGATGTCACAAGAATCTTTCCCTTGACTTCCTAGAGCTTTGGACTGGGTCCATAACACAACTACTGCTTCCAGTCCTCGGCTACTATTTCAAACTAATGCATACAGGAAGTTTAACTTCCTCCATTAACTTTGTGCATGCAGAAGAATGTGAGCAAGAAAATTGAGTGGAAATGGAAATATTATTTCTGAGAATCAGGCAAAAGGACCTGGGAGCATGTCCTCTGCTCACAGAAGTGTGGTCAGTATAGAGTGACTCCAGCACTGAATTTTGTGTTTTATGGTGCCTTAAGCTGGAGGGGATTTTCAAGGACAATGTAAAGAAGGCTAAAGCAATAGGCCAAAGTCTTATTCAAAGGAAACTCCCCCATGAGCTCAATAGGAGTTTCCCTTGAGAAAGGGCGGCAAGGTTTGGCTCATAAAGCCTGAGTGTAAAGTCAGCAAGAAAGGATTTGTCTTTTCAGATTGGAGCAAAAAAAAGTTTATTCTCTTATGAACAAACTATACATATGGACTTTGTTAGTTACTGTTCCATAGCAGTTATCTGTTCGCCAGCATATTTATTTCCCCTAACATCTAATGTACCTTTGACCTTTAATATAGTATCAATATTAAACAAACAAACCAGTAAAATAACATGGTTACCAAAACTTACCAGTTTTTCTTGTATTTTTGAAGTATGCTCTTTGCAGTCTCACTCATTTCCTGTCAGGAGAGTTTGCCACTCAGTCTTCAGTACATAAACAAGCCCAGGAGCTGGCCCAAGACAGACATTTTGCACAGCTCACTGCAGAAGATGCTTTAGAATGAAGAAAATAGAATTGTACCCAAAGGACCTGATCTGTTTTTGGGTGTGCTATATCCCTCTGCCTAGCATTCAAAACTTCTCTCTCCATCCTTCTGGAGAAACAGCCAAACAAACAATGGGAAGGCTTACTACCTTGTGCTGCATTTTTAATGAAATTTTCAGCTGACTCTAAAGACAGTTTCCTGATATGCATGTGATTGTTCCTTATGCAAATGAGATGCACTGGAATTGTCCCTCTTTTGCAGGTAGTGAAAAGAGCTTATAGTTGCAGGTCCTCAGGGGGACATATGCATTAGCTCCAGTAGTGAAGAAAGCCCTATATGGAGCTCTGTCATCTCAGAACTAATATTGGCTATTAGCAGAGCATCATGTCTATATTGTCTGGGGATTTGAGGCAGGTCTTGCAGGAAGAACTTGTGAACCTTTGCTCCACAGCACAGCATTTTGCCCCCTGGACATGCCCATATCAATGTTGAGCCTCAGTCAAAACAAACAAATAAGTTTTAAAATAATTTAAATATATATATATATTTTGCTCCTATAGCTTTTTTTTTTTGAGCCTCCACCACAGAATAATCCTTTCCTCCCTATAAACTTTTATCATTAATCACCTTATTGAGACTCTTATCCATCTACTTGTTATTCTTTGTATGAATTAATTCCACCTTTAACTTCTATGTTGCACCTCAGACCTACAATTTTAAAATATCCCTCTTTGCCTTGTCTTCTGGGATGTTCTTTAAGTTATGTGAGTTTAATGTTGATACTGCATTAATGATCAATCAAACCTTTGCCAAGAGCACACATAAAATAAATAAATAAATAAACCCTCTGGTATATTTTGATGTGCCTTTGAAAGGAGGAAAATTCCTTTCACATGGCCCCTTGTCCCTAGAAATCTACAAGTTTCTTTGTCTTGGCAAATGGCCAAGCAGCACAGTGATGTGCCATTTTTCTTGGCCAGTGTTTTCAGGTCTTTTGAAACAAGACTAAGTGTTCACATGGTATTTCTTCATCTAACAGCTGCAAGACAGTGACCACAGCTGCATGTGCCATGAAACATAGCTTCCAGCTATAGTAAGGGATGCTGTGTTTTTGTTTTTCTGAGATAGCTGACTAAACGTATTCAAACTCAGGGCTGATACAAGCAGTGCTGTGGCTTCCTATGAAGCCATTTTACTCCACGTATAAACCTTAGCTCTTCAGAAAATGGCCTGAGAGAGGCCTTTCCAGGGTGAATGTGTATACACATGCTAATTTTCTACATGCGTAGGACCGAATTAGCATCTCCCTAGGTGAATGCCATGCAAGTGGACTGAAGCCGAACATCTGTAGCCCACCTGGCAGCAATCTTTGCAAGCCTACACTTGGTGCCTCCCCTCAACCTAATCCAAGTCCCTTGAGGTTACAGACTTGGCAGCCTGTTTAAATTGACCCTGTTTGGAGTGGTCCCTTACATCATTTCATTTCATAAGCTGTTAACTAAACTATTTGTGAGATTGGCTCAAGCTGCTTTCTGACAAATTGCAACAATGCTTGTAAAAAAGGGGGAAAAAAGGAAGGGGAAAAAACCCGTCAAAACACGGTTCATGTGTAAGGCAAAGTCAGCCAGGAAATACTTATGGTGGGTCCTGAATGATCAGATGTCCTGGAAGTGGAAAGGAGGAAAAATGTTTCCCTGTCTGCTTGTTAGGGGGTTTTGTGGTGTTCCAGTGAAAAGTGGTGAGGTTTTCATGGGGTTAAGAACTCTGAAACTAAGCCTGGCAGGATGGAAAAATTCTGCTCATGCTCAAAAAAAGAACATACATCTGTGCACTGAAACATGCTGTTTTAAGACCTTAATAATAGTATTATTAACTAGTTGTTGGTGGTTTGAACATGAACTGAGAGTATAACAAACCCAGTTTAAAAGCTGTAATAGATATAGTACCTCATAACATCTAAGGAAAAATTTCCAAGGAGTTTAATGGTTTTACCAAGACTAGAGGATTGGGGCACTAGTCGGTTAGGTGAATGTGGCTCCTCATTAGATGTACTGAGATACAAGGATGCGTGTTAGTTTTTATCCATTTGTTTAGGAATTGCAATGACCGCATTGTGAAAACAGAGTTCCTGCCCATGAGGTCACCTAATCTACACACAACAAGAAATAAATAATGGGACAAACTCACAAAGACAGCATAAGATAACAGCTATGGCTAGCAAAGTATTCATACTTTTCCATTTCTTCAATTTATTTTTCTTTTTTATTCTTGTAGAATAGCGGTGGCTTGAGGCTTGCAAGCAGTTGAAATGTGCCTCACCTATTGTGGTTAAACTTGGGCAAAATAAGGTGGTGGGTCTGAGCAGGCAAGATGGTGTGGGAGCTCCACTCCACTGTGCAAAGCGAAGCCCTGGCAGTGACAGGCAAGGTGGCTGAAATTGCCACTGAGGAGGAGTCACCGGGGAACTGAGCAGAGCAGTCACTGCAGACCACCCCAGCCTTGGCTGTGACGACAGGGCCCTGGGGAGCAGTTAGTGTTTCCTGCCTCTGAAACTCTCCTGGAGGTCCCTTTCCTTTAGGGTCTCTGAGGTACTTGTCTTATGGCTCTCAGCCACACAAAGATTTGGGCACGTGGCTCATAGGGTCAAGAGGAGCGGCCACCCTTGTAGCAAAAATGAAGCTCATCTGTGTTCAGTGAATTCTTTTGGCATGTTGTTTTTAGTGAGGAGAAGCCTTCTCACCCTATCTGCTCTCCCGGCACAGGACACAGCACACTTGCTTTGGTCCTCCTGCAAACACTCTGTATCCCACTCTGTTGGGTCTTTTTTGCAATTAGATCTTTGCAACCTTGTCTTATGCTGTGATTCTATGTTAATGTTTAAAAGCAAAGGGTTGATAAAATGAAAGAAAAAGGATTATACTTTCTAACAAGGAATGATTTGCAAAATGCATTCAAGGGTTTGCTGACACATTCGTAGATACTTAAGTAGGGTGTAAGCAATCCAACGGGTCAACAGGTTGCTTTTATCTGTGGCTGATCACCAACCAGAGTATCTCATATTGGCATGCTTGCACACAGCTGTGGCATAGCCCCTTGTGCCTATTATGTATTCAGACATTATTAATTATTGATTAACCCTTTACAAACCACTTAGATGTGGAATCTCTCTCTAAAGTGGAAATGGGAGCTGATCAGACAGGGGCTTGTCAAAGAGGCTATTAGCCAACCTCCTTCTTGTCTGAAAAAAAAACACATTAACAAACTAATATGTGCATTCAGGTAAATTCTGTAGCATTTTTTATTTGGAGAGATCTTTTATGAATTAAATTTCTTCTTTGGCTCTTCCTCTGTTTGCTCAAAAAAGATTTCAAGTACTCTAGAGGATTCAGGCTGCATTCTCTGTGAAAGAGTTTTCTACCGATGTCATTTATTAATTCAGTGGTCCTGAACAGCCTGGTCTCCTCATGACATACCAAGAATTATGCACATGCACTCAAGAGGTGAGTGGGCTGTAACAGTTTCCCCATGTAAGGCTGCCAATATGTTTGGTTTCGAAATGTGCTACTATACAACAACCCTGGGGGAAAAAAACTTGTGTAATTTGGATGAGTGGCTTTGTTTGAGATCCTGTAACCATGAACCAGCTGAATCTGTTTCATGCATTGATAGAATTATAGAACCACAGAATGGTTTGGGTTGGAAGAGACCTTTACAAATCATTTAGTTCCAACTCCCACCCCACCGTGGACAGAGACATGATATCACGCTGCCAAAAGCCCCATCGATATCACGCTGCCAAAAGCTCCATCCAAGCTCACTTCTAGGGATGGGCATCCTCTTCCAGTGTCTCACCACCCTCATAGTAAATAAATTTCTTTGTTATATCTAATAGATTGCCCAGAGAGGTAGTAGAAACCCCATTCCTAAAAGCATTCAAGGTGAGGATGGACGGGGCTCTGAGCAACCTGATCTAGTTAAAGATGTCCCTGCTTATTGCAGGGAAATTGGATGAGATGACCTTTGAAGGTCCCTTCCAACCCAAACCATTCTATGATTCTCTGATTCTGTTCTATCCTTACATGTGTAAAAAGTTTAAAGCTAAGGTTTCTTCACAAAAGCTACTTGTTTTTAAATTACTTCATTTCCCTGAAAATGTGTTTTAAAAGTGATGAATTAAGTTCTTTTACATATCAACATTAAGACATTTTCTGACAAGAATAAGGGCGACATATAGAGGAAGCTTCCCAAATGGAAAGCAATGAAACTTCTTCATTTTGTGTCAAAAATAACAGTTGTACATCCAGGTTCCTCCTGGAAATTCACAAAAAAATCTTTTCAGGGAAAATGTTTTAAAAGGTGAAATATTTTTTCACAAAATTGAAAATCAAATAAAAGATGCATTTATACACAATTCTACTATAGCCACCACAGATTTTCATTTGAAATTTTGCAAGAAGCAAAGGACTTTATTTATAAAGATTTTCTATTTATAATCTTCATATTTCTTGCTATTATGACCATTATTTGCAATAGAAGAAAAAAAATAAATTAATCTGAAAATGGTTAGGAGTTTTACACAACAAATGCTATATATCATCTGCAATGATGAAAGTATAAAACCAGGATTCTATAAATCTATAGTCATTCTTCCCACTTCTGATCTAATGGAATCTTGTGGAAAGGGAATAAAGGGAAGAGAAATGTATACATATAACAAGGAGAAGTAGGTCTTTTTTCCCCCTTAAATAGCTAAAAATATTCGGATTTTGTGGTGGGCTGAACTTCGCTGGCCAGCAGGTGCCCGCCAAGCTGCTCCATCACTCCCCCTTCTAAACAGGACAGAGGGAGAAAATTATGACAAAAAGTTCATGGGCTGAGATTGGGTAGAGATAAGGACAGGCAGATCACTTACCAGTTACCATCATGGGCAAAACATTATTGACTTAGGGAAATTAATTTAATTTATTGCAATTAAGCACAGTAGGATCGTGAGAAGTAAGAACAAATCTAACAACCTTCTCCAACCCCTTCTCCAACCCCTTCTCCAACCTTCTCCAACCCCTCCCTTCTTCCTAGGCTCAACTCCACTCTCAACTCTTCTACCTTCTCCCTCCCAAGCAGAGCATGACAATGGGGAATGGGAGTTGCAGTCAGTTCATAACACTAGATCGCTACTACTTTTTCCTCTTCACGCTCTTCCTAGCTGCAGTGTGGTGCTCCTCCCATGGGATACAGTCCTTCACAAACTGCTCCTATGTGGGTCCTTCTCATAGGCTGCAATTCTTCAAGAATTGCTTCGGCATGGGTCCTTTCCATTGGGTGCAGTCCTTCAGGAACCAACAGCTCCATTGTGGTTCTTCTGTGAGGTCACAGGTCCTTCCAGAAAACCTGGTCTGTGTGGGCTCCTCTCCATGGGCCACAGTTCCTACCAGAAGCCTGTTCCTGCATGGGCTCTCTGTAAGCTTCTTTCAGGGCATATCCATCTGTTCCCATGTGGGGTTCTCCACAGGCTGCAGGTTGGATATCTGCTCCATCTTGAACTTCCATGGTCTGCAGGGGAACAAGCCATGTCACCAGTCTTCTCCATGGGTGCTAGAGAAACTCTGCTCTGCGGTCTGGAGCACCTCCTCCCCCTCCTTCTTCACTGGCCTTGGTGTCTGCATGGTTGTTTTTCCTACATATTCTCACTCCTCCCTCCCAGCTGTTGTGCAGCAGCTTTTTACCCCTTAAATATGTTTTCACAGAAGCAATACCAGTCTCACTGGTGGGCTCAGCTTTGGTCAGCAACAGGTCTGTCTTGGAGCCAGCTGGAGCTGGCTCTGTCTGACACAGAGGCAGCGTCTGGTGTTTTCTCACAGAAGCCACCACTACGGCCTCCCAGCTACCAAAACCTTGCCATGGAAACCTAATACAGATATACACACAAATCTACAGGTATACACTGCTAGAATAAGAGAGGAGACTGTTTTCTATTTAAGATTTTGTAAGATATAAGCTAATGCAAATGCAAGTGTTTGCTCTAAAGCTAAGCAAGGTTTTTACTAGAATAATTACATCAAAAATACGAAGAGACAAATTCATCAACTATGACAGAAACTCTTCCCTATTGGATGCATTTATTCTGTAGGTTCTTTACAGAGTAGGAACAGGACTGCAGGATATAAGCCATTGTTCTAAATCAGTTTTCAGTTTACTCTGGAATAATGGACAGTTCCCTAGTTTTTGGCAAGGATGAGACCTTTAACACCAAGTCCTGCTCATAATCAAAGGAAGAAGGAGAATAGTGCAACACTAAAAGATAAGCTTACTCATGCCTCATTTAGATACATTTACTCTGAATATGTTCAGAGATATTATTCTCTTTTCCAAAGTATCACAATATTCTGCAAAGAGTTGCTCTGTAGGGCTTGCTTTGAATTCAGGGACAAGAACAGGAACCACCTGTTGAGAGATGTGTCCATGCAGCCATTTCCAGGATAGGGACTAGCTTCTTGAATGTTGCTTTTCATGGAAGTAACCTTTAGGGCAGAATTTATATAAGAATCCATTAGGGAGAGACACAATTGGATCTATCATAGCATATAATGACTTTCTGGGCCACATGTCACTTTGCTTTGCATCTTGCAGGCAATTTGTGAATGGCAGTTGGTGATACAAGATCTGCTATATATATTTTCCTGTAGAATATTGAACATGACACAATACAGTCTGATTTTAATCTCAAGATAAATAATAAAAAATAACATGGAAAAGCTGTTAGTAAATACTGCAAAAGGAAGTGCTTGAGGGTGTTTTCTGATCATGCAGTTATTTATAAACCTCTCCTTTCCACATGCTAAAAGACTCATTAAGGATGGGGATTCTGGATAAGAGCAATAGCGTGTATTGTGCAGTGGGTAGCATGAAGTAAATATTCAATAGGCACTGGAGAGTCCTTGTTCAGGGACCAAGCTCGGGAAGTGATGTAAACTGTTCACAGAGCACTTAATTTGATTCTATCAGAGATTTATTTCAGCATGTGATTGATGGAAACTAAGTGGTAGTGTGGCAAAAGTACAAAAGCTATTGAACTATTAATGTTATTTGTAAGGACAGGACTAACCATGATAAGCAAGGACCAATATGAAATGTTTGTTTGCTTATTTGGAGTGAAAACCCTTCTTTTGTGAGGAGCCAACACAATTGCACAGGCTTAACGGAAGCTAAAGGCAAGTCTGGATCTACCAAAGTCAGCATAGGCTCAGGTCCACACTGTACAGTGATGCAAGAAGCTGGTTAGGACTGAGAGCTTTTGCAACAGATTTTGGAAGCACTTTGGTAAAAAAAACCAACCAAACATAAACACAAAGGTACTAAATTTCTATGGATTCAGAAAATGTCATTCTTCATCTCTGACCTGTCTGCTGCACTGGGCTCTGCCATTTCATCTGTCTTGTTAAGGACAGCAGAAACAGGTAAGCAAAGTGGAGCAACAATCAATATTCTTTGTATTTGGCAACTATTTTGTCTCCCAAAGAAATCACTCCTTCCTTGGGTCCACCTTTCCTGAGTGCTTGGCAACCATAATAATATAAGTATATGCCAATCAAGTGGTTAGCATAATAACATATTGTGAAATTATTTGTAAACATCAAACTACATTGACTGGGTAATTTCCTATCCAGTTATTCTTGAATTACTACTTCCCTGAACATGTCTTTTAGGAATGTCTCAGCTAGGAAACAGTCTGCAATGTGTTATTCTCTTTACACTTAATTTATTCAAGATATTCCAACTGGTCAATATATTGCAGGCTCCTGGACCAGAAATAACAACCCAAATTACTAAGTGATTGACCAGTTTCAAAACACAAGGAGGAATATGGGTAATTGATCTGTAAATATTTGTATGAAATAATTAAAGAACCTGTTGCTTGTGAATTACTCCTTGAGCTCAATCTCTAACCCATTTAATACCATTTCCCTGAACTCAAACAGAGGGATCAGTCATACCAGCATTCCAGTACAGGAATCCCCATGGTACTGTTTAACTTATAGGAGGAAGGGTAAAGTCAGAGGTGGCCTTGCAATTCTTGGGAAAGGTCCCTTTCCATATGCAGGTCTCCTCAGCAACTAAGCAAAGCCAACCAAGGTGTCAATCAAATTGTAGTGAGTAGAAGTCAGTCCAAACATACTGCCTTTCTTGTCTGGTTTCCCTGGGTGTTCTGCTTGGGTATTGTTGCATTGACATGAAAGCATTTGCTCACTTAACAGAGAAAGCCACAGCAGCTTCTTGGACTTCTGTCTTATTTGCTTTAGCCAGTTGGTCATCTGCATGACAGAGAACATTTTTTAATTTGATGCTAGTGCACTGATTAACAGTGCAGGTCCCTTTATAGATATATATTTCTTAGACTTGCCAATCAGAAAGATTAAACAGTGAGCTTGTAGTAATTTACTTATAAAAACTGAGTAGCTGACAGCCTCATGTCAACTAATGTTGGCATATTATCTACTAAAAGAAAAATGAAACCAAATATTTTGTCTCCTAGGAATCAAAGTAGGGAAGAACAGGAGGAATGTGTGGCATTTCTCCCTAGTGCATCAGGCAGTCATTTCTCAGATAACAATTAGGTCTCTCTCCTTTATTGACATTGTAGGTGGGATTTATGCAGAAAATAAAGTATTTGAAGTAATATGATATCCATGATTTGCTTTCAAATTTCTTTAAAGTTCATAGAGGCCAAGGAGAGTTTTGTCTTAAAAGAGCTTTGAATCAGGAATTGTTTTGCCACGTGAAGTCTCCACTCTTCAGTTATCTGCAATATTTACATGATTTTTTTTTCTTTTGAGAACAGGCTTTCTGACAGTTCTTGTGGATCATCAGGTTAAAATAACATCTAAATGTCTTCCAACTGGTTAGGTCCTAATTATGACCAGAATCTGGATCTATTGAGATAATTTTCATTTTCACACAAATTTTACCCACATTTGGTTTTTTTAGAAGCATCCACACAAAAAATATTTTGTTTGTAGTTTAGGCCCAATGTTATCTCATCTGTCACTACATCCACATCTCTAGAAGTTAGGGAAAACACTTATGATAGGAGGATCTCTAATCAGAAGTTCAGGTGAACACAGAACATGTACTGCCCCTCCATATGTCTAGATCCTAAATGCCATCTGGGACATTGTGATCTCTTCACAATGTTTGCTCTGTCAGAAGAATGAAAAGGTAACTAGACAAAAGCACTAGGTTTATGCTCTTTCCTTCCTGATTGTTGGCTTTAACTTGGTTATCAACTGGCCTTCGTAGGGCTACAGTGACTGAGTTGAGTTCAGACTCCCTACTGTTGGGCTGCACTGGACATGTCCAGCCCTGCCCATATCCAGTGCAGCCAGTATGTGAACATGACTACGAGCCTTGCTAGTCACAAAACCTGCCTGGGCTTATCCAGAGCAGCCCCATTAGCTCCTTAGGACAACCTTAACAAGCAGGCTTGCTAGGGGCTGGGATTGACATCTATGTGACAGAGTGGACATTTGGCTGTGTTTATGCTGAGCAATTAACAGCCACTGAGCATAAGATCCAGACCTGGGCCATGACTGTTCTCTCTACTCTACAGAATCCCATGTGCTGCTTGGACCTGTACAACAGCAAGAACAGGCCAGGCACTGGTACTGTCCAGGATGTCTTTCCTGCAACTGCGTGGAGAAGAGCATCTGGCTTTGTGGGAGTAGCACTCTCTTCCTTGTTTTGTATCCTGTGGCTCAAGATATGCCCTGTTACTGGTTAAGTACACACATACAGTAAAACTTTATTGCATGGTATCTGAAATATTGGTATAAAGCTAATTTTTCCTGTCTGGTTCATATATTAATCCGACCGGGCATGTTTTCCCCCTTGCAATCAGACCCTGTTGTGGTGATAAAATGTCTCATGTGCTTTGCTGTGTTCCCATTGTTCAGTGATAACAGGCAAGTTGAGTCACAGTGGCACTCAAAAAAAAAAAGAAAAAAAAAAGAAAACAAGAAAAAAATCTTTAACATTTCAGGCAAAACAGGAATATAATTTAGAAAGGTAGATCATGGCAACACAGGAGGTCAGAAACATATCTCTCACCAAGCTTCTTAAGTTGAGATTTTCACTCAGGGTGAAATTCTAGCTAGAGTATCCAAACTCAGAGGATTTAACAGGAGTGCCATGATATTTGAGCAACAAGTAAACTGGAAGAATATGGGATAAAGATGATAGAATTGTCTTAAGCTTTTAAGGTTGCTATCATTTATCCTTTTATGAAAAACGTGCATGATCCTGGACTCTGTGTGGTGTTTGTTGGGTGTTGCAGCTGCTGCCCCTATCCTGGCTTTTTAATTTTTCTAATTGGTGAGGCAATAACCTAGGGAAGATGGAATGTGCTATGCAAGTGCAAAGCACAAGCCAGGCTCATTGATTTTAGTGGAAATTAAGACCTACATCTATATTTTATGCTTATATAGCACATTCCATCTTCCACACTTTTCCATTTATGGGATAACATCGTCGCTGGAGAGAACACATCACATTCACTTCTGTATTATTTAGCCATGTAATGTGATAGTGATAACATCAAGATGTTTGGCACTAAAATCCCAACTGTTTCAGCAAGTGCTTCATGGTTGCTTGGGGTATCATATCTGTTAACAAGCTTATTCATCATCTTTGCTTTTTCCTTGTGGAACAGGTAATGAGTGGTAACTTGTGTATCTCTTTCTCTAGTCATCCACTGCCCTATTACAGAAACAGTAGTCCTTCATTGGATAAGCGTAAATCTTTCCTTAAGTTAGATGTTCTGGGTTTTGGGGGTTTGGTTTCTTTTTTTTTTTTTCATTTTGGGTTTGTTTGGGTCTTTTTTTCCTTCATGTTAAAATCTGTGTAGGATATTTTTATCTAGAGCGGCAAAACCTAAGACAAAGGACTGCTTGGTGTTTAAATATAGGACAGCTTGGAATGCAGAGTCTGACACAGACCAATATAATCAGAGACCACTATCTTTACCAATCTCTTCTTCCATGACTCTATCTCTAAAAATGGGACAATCTAACATTTACCCTCCTCGTGGTAATGTTCATGACTTCGGAAATGTTTATGGCACAACACTGTTATTAGTACAGGATTGTTTACTCCTGCAAATGTTGATTAAGGACACTGAAATTATCTGGATGATAACACTAAGGCACAAAAGGAAATGAAAATGAAGCTTTAATCACTCTTTCAGTGTGTAAAGGAACATAGGCCATTCCCAACTGCAAGCTATAAACAGGACATTACCTAGTGAGTACAATTTTGTCACATATTTTCTCTCTGTGGATTACATCTCAGCTAAACTTCGTCTTTGCTGCCTGCTGCTGTAGGCTACTAGCCTGGAACCAAGATCTCAAACATAATGAAAAGGATAAAGTGAAAAACTTCTTCCTAATTTCTAATCTAAATCTATCTTCTTCCAGTTTAAAGCCATTACCCCTTGTCCTATCACTACAAGACCTTATAAAAAGTCACTCCCCAGCTTTCATGGAGACCCCCTTCAGTTACTGGAAGACCCCAGTGAGGTCTCCCCAGTGCCTTCTCTTCTCCAGGCTGAACAAGCCCAACTGTCTCAGCTTATTCTCATAGGAGAGGTGTTCCAGCCCTTCGATCATCTTCACGGCCCTCCTCTGGACCCATTCCAACAGGTCCATGTCCTTCTTGTGTTGGGGGCTCCAGAGCTGGATGCTGTACTCCGGATAGGGTCTCACCAGAGCACAGTAGAGGGGCAGAATCACATCCCTCGATCTGCTGGCCATGTTTCTTTGTATGCAGCCCAGGATATAGTTGGCTTTTTGGGATGTTCTTGCACATTGTTGGCTCATGTTGAGCTTTTTGTCAACCAGAGTCTTTCTCCTCTGGACGGGTATTAATGCATACTCCACCCAGCCTGTATTTGCACTTGGTATTGCCCTGACCCAGGTGCAGGGCCTTGCACTTGGCCTTGTCAAACTTTATGAGGTTGGCATGGGCCCACCTCTCAAGCCTATCAAGGTCCTTCTGCATCTCTTCCCTCCAGTCTGTCAACCATTCACTTAGTTTGTGTGCAAACTTGCTGAGGGTGCACTTGATCTCACTGTCCATATCACTGACAAAGATGTTAAACAGCACTGGTCCCAGTACCAATCCTTGAGGAACATCACTGGACATCTTCTTGGTATAATCTGTACTCTGAGGAATTATTACCTTATATCATACTTACATACATACATACATACATACATTCTTACATGCTTACATACATACTTACATATGAAACTGGGAGGAGTGGTTGACACACCAGAAGGATGTGCTGCCATTCAGAGAGACCTGGACAGGCTAGAGAGCTGGGCGGGGAGAAACCTTATGAAGTTCAACAAGGGCAAGTGTAGAGTTTTGCACTTGGGAAAGAATAACCCCATGTACCAGTACAGGTTGGGGACTGCCCTGCTGGAGAGCAGTGTAGGAGAAAGGGACCTGGGGGTTCTGGTGGACAGCAGGATGACCATGAGCCAGCAGTGTGCCCTCGTGGCCAAGAAGGCCA
>JAVFHW010055468.1:0-13773 GCA_032159205.1 Eurystomus glaucurus suahelicus | reverse complement strand
TGAGGGAAAAAAAAAAAAAAAGAGCATCCTGATCCCCACAGCAGGCTTGCCAATACCCTTCTGCAGAGACCCTGCTATTGCATGGAGAAGGAACCCACTGTGGAGCAGCAGGTGTAGCAGCTGCACTACACCAACTCTCACATCTGCCTCCACCTCCTGCCTCGGAGATGTCCCCTGCCTCTGGGTTTCTCTCCCAGCAAGCCTGAGGAAACATTTGATTTGTGTTTTTCAAGCTAGTAGACTGCCATCTTGAGAGGGGGACTTGGTGCTCTCCAGCAACAGTAGGTCTTGGCTGGAGGTGGCCCTTTGCAGCAAGCCCTGAGGACACAGGCACCCTCCCACTCTAGCCAGCAAGTGGACTCTGAATTAAAGAGATGCCAACGGTTGCTGTACACAGAAAAGACAAAGTCCAAGATCTAAGGCCAGGTCCTAAGATGCGGTTGCTACTCTGAGAGAGGTCTAGAAGGCAAACAGCCTCCAGTTCCCATCCTCTGGGTAGGGGGAGAGGAAAAGGCCACAGCTGAAACCTCAGGCCAGGCTGCTCCCAGAGCAGCTTTGATTAGGTGTTGCAGCCATCCCCCCAGCAGGGCCGGGGTTGGGGGATACCACAGAGACTGGTGCTACAAGCCCAAGCAAGGCTGCCTTCACAAGCACCCTTCAAGCACAGCCTGAGAAGCTTGCATCACAAAGTCCACCCCCAGCTTAGAAAAGGATTATTTTTTCTGCACAGTCAAAACAAAACAAAAACTCCACGGTTTCAAAATAAAAGCAGGAAATCCTTTTTGCCTTCATGCAGGAAGTCAGACAAGCATTCTGCCATGTGTTTACTATCCAGCTGTGTCTGCCTTTCCCGTCTTTCCTTGTCTGTTCTCCACATGATTTTCCTTTGTGGTTGCTGCACAGTCTGCTGTACCTTTTGTCTGTAGCAGGCAGCAAGTGAGAAAGGACCTGATGCTAGCCCCTTGCTAGCATTGCCTGTGCCCACCCCAGCCCAAGTGCAGCTCCAGTGCAACTGTTGCATCTCTTCAATGCTACAGCACTTTGCAACCCCCAGGGTCTTTGTCTGGGCACAAAGCTACCACAGTGGCCACACAGGCACTGCCAGGCTCCTACAAACCCCAGCTGGAGCAGCTTTAAAGCCAACCAACTGCATTTCCAGCAGGCAAGGTGTGGGTCTTCTGCTGGAGAGCTTTAAACCCCATCTTGCAAAGAACAAGAAAGGAGCTTATATCCCATAAAGAGCTTTTTGCCCTGACAAATTTGCAAAGCCTCCCATAAATGCGCAGCCTGCTTATTTCTGATGCATTTTGATATTTCTGCTTTCAATAATTTATAACAACAGAACTGAGACATCAACAGGTAGAAGGTAAGAGCCCTGGCCCAAAACAGAAAAGCATGAATGCCAGCCATTTTACATGAGTTTTAAATCTACCACAGAACAAGGCTGTCAGGGCTCAGATACAGCCTTGCTGATGGCCATTTCCAGGAACAATTTATTATCTTCTACAGGAAAGAAAAGGCAGGTTTTATCTATCCGATCAGAGAGGTTTTTCCAGCCTGGTGCCTGCCGACTCTGGTCTGCAGGGACCAGAAGGGACCAACCAGGACCCAAGCTCCCTTCAGCCACTGCTGCCTGAGAGCCAGCCCCCCTACAATCTACTTTTTCTACGGTTTACTTTTTCCTGCTCATTTTTAACCCCAGCCTCCAGTCACAACACTTTCCTTCCACCAGGTCAGGAGCAGAAAGTCCCCAGGGCTGTTGTGTCCTACCTCAAGGCTCATTCATCCAGGGGATTTTGGTGCTCCTCGAAGTTTAGAGAAGGGCTTTCTGTTAACCCTTACTTTCCCATTGCCCAACAGCAGAGCAGGAAGGCAAGCTGCTGCTTTCTCTAGATCGCAGGAACACCAACTCTAGGATATGAATAATCATCTGTACACTAGTAAGGAACAGGGATAAGCAGCAGGAGGGTGCTGCTGGAGAGAGCAGCTTGGAATGTCTCATCTTGTTCCAAACAGCAAATCCCTGCTGCCTGCAAGGCCCATGGTAAGCTCAGCCTCACAGTAGCTTAAGGCATCCCTCTGCCTGCACACTAGCTTCAGGTACCCAGGCAGGTGACCTGGACCGATGCAGGACTTCTGATTAATGTGTTCCCTTCTGCTGCTGCTTTTATAGCAGGCAGACATGAGACAGCTACCGGCACCAGCATCTGCAGACCCGCAGCCACACTCTGGTTGCGTCTGTGGCACAGCAAGCTGCTGTAGCTCTGTCCTGCTCTTCCAGCTCTCCAACTACAAAAGCACTACAGATTACCCACTTAGGATTTTCTCTTGAGGAAGCAATGACTTGCTTTCTATTGTATTTACTCAGCAGCTGTGAAGAAAGCCTAAGACAACACCATACAATTCACCTCCAGAGCACCCTGCATGCTTTGTTCTCACTCCAGCAGCTCTCCAGGACAGGAGGTAGCCTACCTTCCTCCACAGCAGGTAGCCCAAGATAGCACAAGTGCTTCACAGCATGGCTGACACTGTGGGAGCAAAACTTGTCTGGGCTAAGGGATCAACATCCCTGCATCACTCCCAAACTTGGACACTGGAGGAACTTGGCTCTCCACCATTCAAACCTCAGAGGTTTGAATGCCAGGTTGCTGCCTGGTACTACATCAACAACAGTCCCAGACACAGAGAAGAATGAATACATGCTTATCACATGCATGTAGTAGAATTACACCATACTTGCTCTAATAGCAGAACAGTCAGTCTGTCACAACCTGCCCATAAATACATTCAGTAATTAGAAAGTTTGGGGGTTTTCTGTTTTCTCTCATTTAGGGAAGGAACTTCGGTAAACTGTCCAACCCTTCTGATATGAAGGAGGTTACCAGAGCAGAACAGCTTTACTTTCTGGGGACAGTTCTCATAACCCAAGTATCACCCATCCTTTTAAGAGCTACAGTGCTGTCATACAGCATTTTAAGTCTGTGCCCACCCTGACTCCAACCCCCTGGCTTTATTAAAGTAACTAAGAAAACAGTATATATACACCAATCGCAATGCTCACCTTGGTACAGATTTTCTGCTGTAAAGCTGATGTTTTATTTCTTCTCCAAGGAAGGTGAAGTCTGCTACAACCCCCTGACAAGACCCACATCACCCCCCTCCACTACTTTAGGGGAAAAAAAAATATACAGTTCACTTATTTCAGTACTGGGCAATGAATACATTTTAACAGATGAATGACAGTAGTGATCCTCAGCAAAAGTCTACCTGAGGCCATGGTCATGTTTCCTGAAGCAATGTTCAATTGAGGCCTGAAGTCTACTGTAAGGCCAAAGACATGCCATCTTATACTTCTGACTTAATTTATACTTTTCCAGTCTACAATGAGCAAGTGCTTCTCACAACATAATCCCACTGCCTCTGATCATTAGCTTTGTGCAAGATACTTAGCAATTCTTCATTTATACTTGCTAAACTATTCAGGTTTTCCTCCTACCTGAATGTTATTAACAGATCTGCTTAGATACATACCTGAACAGTACAAGAGAAACTTCATTGCCACCTCTTAACAGTTAAGTCTAGGAAATCAGATACAAACAAAAGCCACTATCCACTAAGAAGTAGCTTGGTCCCAAGCCTTTTCCTCCATGCAACATGACCAACAGCCAAGCTGAACACCAGTCAGCCTCACTGCAAGAGGTTTAAACCAGATAACCTTGCAAAGTCCCTTCCAAATAGCACTACCACATGATATACCTTGCAAGTAACCCAACTCAGAAGATGCACATCACCTTTGTAAGGTTTTTAGAAGCATTTATAAGCAGAGGCCATGGTTTTTAAATAAAAGTTTAATTCCTTCATCAGGTCTTAAGTTTAAACAGAAACGCTGCTGAAAATCCTCACACAACTGCTCTGATGTCCTGGCTCTTAGCTTTCAGGGCATTGACAGCATGGCAGCAGGGGCTCCAATAAAGGAGGCAGGAATCAGACTCTGTGGAGCTCAGTGCAGGATGCAAAGCAAAAAAGCATGAGACAATTTCCAGACTAACATCACTTCTTATACAAAAAGAAAAACCCTACACTGTAGTAGAAATGTTAACATTGCCACAGGACAGGAGTTCTAGGAAGGGAGAGAAGTCTTCAGTAAAATGCACAACTAAAGTACTTCTGTAGACTGTAACAAAGTCTTTCAGTTAGTTTCACTCATACCCCAGCCCCATGCCTCTCAAAGCTACGCTAATTACTCTAGCAAGTAATTTCAAGCTCCTTTTCCCTTTTTCTCTTCCTCCAGCTCAAAAACAAATGAAAGGAGTGCTTATAAAAACCAGAGCATAAAACAGCTTCATCTGTAACCCCGTAACAGTCCAGGAGAGCCTTAACAGTTTACCTTATGATTGTCAGGTACAGTTACTAAGTATTCAAGTTTCAGATGATACTTATTACATCCAGAAGCCTCAGCCAGACCTAGTTTTGGTATTTCAGGCACTTTGCTGCATGTCAGGTTGCTGTTAGATATACAGTTTTCCCAGTACTATGTATCAATAGCCTCCTCAACCCATTGTTGTAAGAACTCATTAGCAGCACCAGATCCACTGCAGGGGCTTCTTCAGGTTCTGTAGCCCTGCAATCTCCTCCTATGCTGCTTTAAGTTCTTTTGCAAGGAACAACGCCTTCAAGGCAAGGCAGACAGAGACCAGGACAAGCAACATGAATGGGTCAGTAACTTACCAGACAACGTGATTGCGGGCAATGAGAGGCTAAGACAGCTGGACATAAAGCTGTCCTGTATTAGGTCATCCCAGTGTCCAAGGAGGTACTTGTAGATGCAACAACCAAACTACTATGAGATAAAGAGGCTCAGTTTACTAGCATACTGTTATAAAAAGGATCAAGGATTTGCACAGCAAGTCAAGGTGCAGCTATAGTACACCACAGCAGTCCTCTAATCACTAGCAAGGCTAACAGTAAGTTGTGAAATTGAGCAAATGGTTTTAGCCTACACTAGAAACTATAGCACACAACCACGAGTCTTTTACATAAGGAGATGAATGCTTGTCCAAGATGTACCTTCAACACTAAGTTAATGCAGCAAGGCAGTACTGTACAGACTATGCTCTCATCTTCACTTTGCTGTGTAGCATGCTAAAGGACATTAAATTTCATTAATAATTAATATTAATTCAAGTTTGCAAGCTACACTGATCTCCTTTCATGGGAGGAAGATGTAGCAGAACCACCTCCCAGGTATCCCCCAGGTTTTCACCTAGGGTCAAGCCTGGCCAGATACAAGCCTTCCCCATTGCTCTTCAAGGGCTCCTGTCAGGTATAGAGTGGTAAGACCAGCAGTCTCTCAGGCTTTCGCTATAGATCCAGATCCACATGTCCTAGGGAGCTCTACTTCCCAATTTAGGGTGCCTATGTCATATCATCTAACCCTGTCCACAAAGAAATCCTCTCCCTCCCCCATCATAAAAATAATTGTGGCACTTAGCCATGTGTCAGTCCTGCTCTCCACAGATCTGCAGAATTGATACTCATCAATACTACTGATGAGCCCCAATGCACAGAGTTGCTAGTGGAGTTGGAGTGTTACAGAGATGAGTGTCCCCCTCCCAGCTTCCCAGTCTTGCTATCAGAGCCAGTAAGCCTGATTTAAGCAGGAAGAGCTGTGGAGAAATGCACTGGAACAAGCAGAGTCTTTACAACAAGCTGAACAACTTTTGGTTTTAAAAAAAGCCATACAAGCAGCAGTTGACATCTGTTATTATAAAGGGACATGGCTGAATAGGTAGGAGACAGATTCCCCATTATGAGTCCTCCTGATGGCCTCTGCAAGGATCATTGAGATGTCAATCACCTGGAGGGGAAGAAAGGTGTATCAGTGTCACTGAGAAAAGACATCAAGCCTGGAAGAATGGCTGGTAAGTTAGGAAGAACTTAGAGTAAGCTCATCACCCGAATTTATAACATGCCAGGTGCAGACAAATGACTTCTACACAGGATTGGGATTTAATTACATAATTCTGAAGATACTTTACATATAGCACTACAAGAATTTTCACTGTTGATTTTACCATCACTGCCAGCAGTATAAGAAAGATGAAGCTACTGTGCTGCAGCTCAGCTCCCAGGCACTGTGTTGGCTCCACCTTGTAGGGTAATCCAGTTAACAGGAGAGAAAAGCAAGTCTCAATAAAACTTTAGCTCTGAACCTTAGCAGCTAAAGCATTTTTAATATACATAGTCTCAGTAAGAAGCACCATGTTCATAATGTGTAAAGGAAACTAAGTAAAATCTATACTTAATGTTATCTTTCTTCTGGATAGTTTGCCTCTTACAGAAGGAAAGGAAAAAACCTTAAGAGCTACAGAGCAGACAGAGCATGAGACTTATGAGAAATCCTTTAGTTCTGTATTTCTCTACACTGAACATCAGATGTTAGTATTAAAGAGTGAGGTGTTAAGTGATAGCCTGACAAACTACTCCACTGCAGTCTTTGGCTACAGCTATTTACATACTGATTACCAGTTAACATTTTGCCTACATAAACTGTAGTGTGGAGCTTGGAAAGAAGTTGAAACATCAGACATCTTTTAGATGTGCTCAGTTGCAGGAATAACACCCAGAATTTAATGCTGAGAAAAAAGCAACCCAATAGCAGTTTGCAATCAGCTTATAACTTCCAAAAGCAGCTTAAAATTCACAGCAGCTTCAACTAGTTGAGATTCCTTTTCACCAGAATCCCAGTACTAGGGAATCTGTTATGCTTACAACGTAGTACTAGCTGTGTCTTAGCAGTGCCATTCACTTCCCAGAACTTCTCAAAATGCCTGCGTCCTATATTATCTGTGCTGTGAAGCTTGGCTGTGTGTATGCTTAAAGAAGCTTCCATTAGAAGGTACTGCTAATGGACCTATCATGCCTGAATGCTCATGTAAAGCTGCAACTTCCAGCTGTCCTTTAACACAGGAAACCCTCAATTTTTTCCTAAATGGAAAACCCAAGACACAGAATGTGCATCAAAAGGCTAGCTTTACTTTGGCATCCATATGAAAGGTAAATGTTATCTTTGGCAAGTATCTGAACATTGTATTGTGGAGCGACATGTCCATGGGACAAACTGCACAGCCCTCTCCAGCTCACCTGCACTGCTGTTATGATCGGACGTGAAGCATTCACCTTCCCCAGGCCAAGCCTTCTTTGCTTCACAAAAGGAAGGGATGCTCTGCTTAAAGAGCTGGGTATTAGGTGATCGATACACAACTGAAATTGGCACTACCAACTTTAGAAGTTTCCATCTACTTGTGCTTCAGTATTACATGTTATCAGCATACCACTCCTCCAAAGTGTACAGATATGAACTGTTTAAGATGAACTAGATTAGAAACTCATTTCATCAGTGTAACAGGTCTGTTAACCCACAGCAATGGGAATAAAAGAACTAGTCAACATTGCCACCAATTCCAGTACCAAAGAAACTGCTGTAAGCACTAGATAGTATCATGGGATTTTCCCCACCAACAGGACAGACAAGCACTACCACCCCCGAGGAGTGTCAGAAGAATGTAGATGCTCACCTGGATTTTAGGGCACTGCTTCATCTTGTCCTCCTGGGGTATTGTGTTTGTGACTACAACTGCTTCAAAACAGGCATTGTTGATCCGAGAAATTGCTGGCCCAGAAAAGATCCCATGAGTTAAGATGGCATAAACTTTGGTGGCTCCAGCTGACACAAGCCTCCAAGGTGGGAAAATAAGGATGAAAAATTCTCAGTAAATATTAAACTGGCGTTAGTGAAGGGTACATGGTAAGCATGAAAGCAGACAATACCATATGCTTAGGGGACAGGCTCCCTTTGACTCCCCCCCTCCAGCCCACTATTAATTTGGGGGAAGACAAGTTTAACAAGTACCATAAAATCCACCACAGGCAAAGTATACATTTGTGGTGGGTTAACCTTGGCTAAGCACAGGTGCCCACCAAGCCACTCTATTACCCCATGCCATGCCCCCTGCCCCCGCTTCCTTCTCTCCCTCCTCAGCAGGGCAAAAGAGTAAGGAAAGTAATATGGAAAAAAAAAACCCTTGTGGGTAAAAACAAAAGCAGTTTAATGATAATAGAGCAAAGCTAAGCAAGTTCACATGCAGAAGTGAAGAAAAAAGATTTATTCTCTAATTCCCATCAGTAGTCCATGTCTGGCCCCTTCCTAGGAAACAGGGCTCCAATACACTTAGCAATTGCTCCAAAGGACAAAGGAATTGCTCCCCCTCCTCTGCCTTCTTACAAGCATTATAGTTGAGCCAATGTCATATGGTATGGAGTATCCCTTTGGTCAGTTTGGGTCAGCTGTCCTGGTTGTGTCCCCTCCCAAGATCTTGCCCACCCCACCCCACTGGGAGTGGAAATGTTGGAAAGGGCCTTGATGCTGTGTGAGTGCTGCTCAGCAGTAGTCACAACACAGGTGGGTTATGAACACCCTTCTAGCTCCCAGCACAAAAACACTGCACCATGAGGGCTGCTGTCAGGAAAATCAGCTCAGCCAAACCCAATACAACATTTAAAAAAACCCCTCCTGTTCATAGCCCTGGGACGTTTGGACTAGATAATACAAATCACCTTCCATGATTTTTTGCCAACACAAGGTAGCAGATATTTAATACTGAGTGTTGCATAAACTGGCATTTCTAGTGTAGAAGGCTTGAAAGATATCAAAGCTTGAAAAGCTTACTTCTAACAGAAAATCAGACATATGACCTTTGGTTGATGAACCAGACAGCACTTAATTCTACCTAGCACAGTTATAGGTGGTCTAGTGGAACACATACTTTCAAGACAAGCATTTTCCAAATAAAGACACTATAGTCTTCTAGTTATTCCCATTGTGAAAACTTTGACTAGGCTTTTTATTTATTGTGTGACATGAGACAGATAATCAAGAAACTGCATGTTGTTACTTTGTGAAACCTGACATGCAAATAATCTGATTAACTCATTCCACAGTGTTCATTAAGAATGGGTTTCTGATTTTGGAAAGAATCAGTCAGCCTTACTCACTTGTCTGCAGCATGACAGATGGTACCACATGTGTCTGCCATATCATCTACCAGAATGGCCACTCTGTCTTTCACATCACCCACCAGCACCATGCGATCCACTTCATTGGCCTTCTTGCGCTCTTTGTGAATGAGGGCAAAGTCTACATTCAGTCGATCTGCAATGGAGGTCACTCTGAAGAGAGAAGTTTCCAAACAACACTTAGTCCACATAACAGCTTCAACTGAGTCCTTTAAAACTATTAAGCACAAACTGCCATTGCAATAAGAGAAGCTGTCACCACATCTGTTACTGCTCCCAAGCAACCAACAGAAGACACTCTGCCACCTTAGTTTTGCTTCAAGCAGTTAAACTGCAATCTCTGGTCTAGTCTCTCCCAATGGCAGCAACTAGATTAAGATAAATCTTTCATTCTGTCCACTGTAAATTCATAGAATCACAGAATGGTTTGGGTTGGAAGGGACCTTCAAAGGTCATGTAGTCCAACCCCCCTGGCAGCCAGCAGGGACATCTCTAACTAGATGAGGTTGCTCAGAGCCTCAGCAAGCCTGGCCTTGAATATCTCCAGGGATGGGGCCTCCAGCACCTTTCTGGGCAACCTATTCCAGTGTTGCAGCACCCTCATAGTAAAGAACTTCTTCCTAATGTCTAGTCTAAACCTACCCTTCTCTACTTTAAAACCATTGCCCCTTATCCTAGTGCTACATGCCCTTGTAAACAGTCCCTCCTCAGCTTTCTCGTAGGCCCCCTTCAGGTACTGCCACTGTAAGGTCTCCTCGGAACCTTCTCCAGGCTGAACAACCCCAACTCCCTCAGCCCGTCTTCATAGGAGAGGTGCTCCAGCCCTCTGATCGTTTTTGTGGCCCTCCTCTGGACCCATTCCATCAGGTCCATGTCCTTCTTGTGTTGAGGGTTCCAGAGCTGGACAGTACTCCATGTGAGGTCTCACCAGAGCAGAGTAGAGCAGCAGAATCACCTCTCTCAATCTGCTGGTCAACAAGCCTATCTAAGTCCCTCCAGATGTCTAAAAGTCCCTCGGGATTTAATCTGCATTTAAAGTTCAAAGGAAACTTTAACCATCCCATTTGGCAAACCCAAAGCAATCAGAATGCTTGGGAAGTTGTCATCTTTGTAACACTATACTAGAAAGGCTTAAGTTGTGCTAGGACAGGAATCTATCTGCACTCATATAAGCATTCAGTTGTCATGCATACAAGTGCTGGTACAAGGACAGTGGAAGGAGCACACATTCAAGAAATGCAAGTCCTCACATTTACTTTGGTTAAAGTGAAGACAGAACAACCTTACTAGAGGGACCTAAACTTTACATATTGACACTGATGAATAGTAAAGAGTTTAAAAGCATTAAGAGTGAGAAGGAACAAAACACACATGGCTCTAAACTTCTGTGCTTGAGGTAAGCAGACTCTTAGCCTCAGTAGATCATACCCATCACCCTGGGAGTCCTGCACAAAAAGTATTTAGTTCCATAGTATCTCCATAAAATATTGCACTAGCTAAGATTGACACATTTGAGTTTAAGTGGTTTTTGAAGGTATTTTTTTCAGCAGTCAGAATATAACTGGCTGACTTGGCATTTCATATACTGCATTATGCAACAAGCTACAGAACTAGCTGAATATACCAGCATCTTGTCCAATATGTAGGCCATAACAAAGCTACAGGAAGACATACATTGACTGACAACAGTAGTATCTTGTCCTGGTTTGGCCAGGACAGGGTTAATTTTAGTGGAGCCAGGTTATTCTACACCATGCTGACGACATGCTCTGGGGCCAGTTCCGGTGGGGGGAGCGGTTTGTGGGCAATTTTTGGCTGTCTCTGGGTGAGCTTGCTCCCTCGCTATTCTCTGTTATCAATCTTTTTGTATTGTTCCTTTATCACTGTTACTGCTGGGTTTCTTTATTAACTGCAAATGCTTATTATATGTTGTTTTCTTATATAAATATGTATATATTAAACCTTCCTTGTCTCAACTCAAAAAGGCACTTTTAAACCTTCTTTTTCTTTGTCCATGACCCGCGGCTGAGGGAGGGGGTGGGGAGCGGCAGCGCAGCCATGTGGCTCGGCTACCCTGCAGCCACAGCTCTTACTAAACCAATACATATCTCTTGGCTTGTTTGCAACAGGTAGCTTAAACACTCTGAAGTATGTGAATCAGGTGAGCATGCACAAACATTTTGGTGTGACAGCCCTGGATAAAGCCTGCATCCTTTTGCTATTCACATGTAGCCCTTATACAGAGGCATCAAGGAACAGCCTAGTTTCTCCTAAGAAGCACCTGAGAACATTCTGGACTGCCCACAAACTGGCATGTTTATCTGCAGAAAGATGGAAGATGGTTAGACTATGAAAGTAGAAAAGTACCCTAACATATGCTGATGCTTTTTAGAAAGGAACCCTCTATCTTCCTTGCTCTCAGGGAAGAGGAACAGTAGCAGCAGGCCTAAGTCCCAACTAGATATTCAAATATAAAGTAAGATAACACTTCAACACATAAAGCTTAATATTGCAAAGAAAACCACACAGATGAATATGTATCTTTAACCAGCAGCAGTAACCTTGTGTTGGCATAGGGCTATGACCTACCTGATTCCCTCCTTCAACCTGCATTATTACCCTCCACAAAAAATTGTTCTAGTCCAAGGGATGTAGTAATTGCACAATCCCTACCTATGCAGCTGTGATTCTAGAAGCTATTTCATTCTCCATGTAACTCAAGTAACCTTTTAAGCATTCCCTAGGTATCACAGAATCATTATGGTTGGAAAGGACCTCCAGGGTCATCAAGTCCAACCTTTCTCCTAGCATCTCTCTAACCACTACACCATATCCTCAAGCGCAGCATCTATTCGTTCTTTAAACACCTCCAGGGATGGTGACTCCACCACCTCTCTGGGCAGTCCATTCCACTGCCTAACTACCCTCTCAGTGAATAATTTCTTCCTAATACCTAATCTGAACTTCCCCTGACGCAGCTTAAGGCCATTTCCCCTTGTCCTATCATTACTAATCTGAGAGAAGAGACCAACACCAGCCTCGCTACAACCTCCTTTTAGGTAGTTGTAGAGGGCAATGAGGTCTCCTCTCAGTCTCCTCTTCTCTAGACTAAACAAGCCCAGTTCCCTCAGCCGCTCTTCATAGGGCATGCTTTCCAGCCCTTTCACCAGCTTCGTTGCCTTTCTCTGCACCCGCTCCAGCACCTCAATGTCCTTCTTGTACTGTGGTGACCAAAACTGGACACGATACTCAAGGTGCGGTCTCACGAGTGCCAAGTACAGGGGCACAATCACCTCCCTACTCCTGCTGGTCACACCATTTCTGATACAGGCCAGGATGCCGTTGGCCTTCTTGGCCACCTGGGCACACTGCTGGCTCATGTTCAGCCAGCTGTCCACCAGCATCCCTAGGTCCTTTTCCGCCAGGCAGCTTTCCAGCCACTCCTCCCCAAGCCTGGAGCGTTGCTGGGGGTTGTTGGGACCAAAGTGCATGACCCAGCACTTGGCTTTGTTAAACCTCATACAATCGACCTCAGCCCATCACTCCAGATCCCACTGCAGAGCCTTCCTACCCTCAAGCAGATCGACACTTGTGCTTAATTTTGTGTCATCCGCAAATTTACTGAGGGTGCATTCAATTCCCTCATCCAGGTCATTGATGAAGATATTAAACAAGACAGGTCCCAAAACTGAGCCCTGAGGGACACCGCTTGTGACCGGTCGCCAACTGGATTTTACTCCATTCACCACCACCCTCTGGGCTCGGCCATCCAGCCAGTTTTTAACCCAGTGAAGAGTCCTCCTGTCTATGCCATGAGCTGCCAGCTTCTCCAGCAGAATGCTGTGGGAAACGGTGTCAAATGCCTTACTGAAGTCCAGGTAGACAACATCCACCGCCTTGCCCTCATCCACTAGGCAGTTCACCTGATCATAGAAGGAGATCAGGTTGGTTAAACAGGACTTGCCCTTCATGAACCCATGTTGGCTGGGCCTGATCCCCCCGTTGTCCTGCACTTGCCGTGTGATCACCCCCAAGATGAGCTGTTCCATAACCTTTCCTGGGACTGAGGTCAGGGCTGACAGGCCTGTAGTTCCCCGGATGATCCTTCCTGCCCTTCTTATAGATGGGTGTCACATTGGCAAGTCTCCAGTCATCCGGGACCTCCCCAGTTGACCAGGATTGCTGATAAATGATTGAGAGAGGCTTGGTAAGTTCCTCTGCCAGCTCCCTCAGCACTCTCAGATGGATCCCATCTGGCCCCATAGACTTGTGGGTTTCCAGTTGGCTTAGAAGGTCATTAACTACCACTTCCTGGATTATGAGGGGATTATTCTGGTCTCCATCCCTATCTTCCAGTTCAGGGGATTGAATACCATGAAGATAACCAGACTGACTATTAAAGACTGAGGCAAACAAGGCATTAAGTACCTCAGCCTTTGCCTCATCCTTGGTAACAATGTTCTCCCTTGCATCCAGTAAAGGATGGAGATTCTCCCTGGTTCTTTTTTTGTTAATATATTTGTAAAATCTCTTTTTGTTGTCTCTTGCAGCGGTGGCCAGGCTGAGTTCTAGCTGAGCTTTTGCCCCCCTAATGTTCTTTCTACATAACCTAACTAAATCCCTATACTCTTCTTGAGTAACCTGCCCCTTCTTCCAAAGGTGGTAGACTCGCCTCTTTCTCCTAAGTTCCACCAGAAG